>MU225079.1:4968127-4983950 GCA_018584345.1 Thuja plicata
GCTTTCTGCCTTGGCTCTCAGAACATTTGCATCACCACCATGTACAAGTTTCAACTTGTCCCACATTGTCTTTGCATTTTTGCAATCTTTGACATCCTCAAATTCAGCATCAGAGAGTGAGGCTGAAGGTTCTATAACCATGCAGTTATGTTCATGCTTTACTCTTAATTGATCCACTGTCAATGGTCCTGTAGGCAAAACACATATTCAGTTTCTAAGTATTGAGTAATATCATTTCCAATACTTGATAGGTGAAGCTTTATCCTGCTTTTCCATGAGGCAAAGTTGTCCTTGTTCAATTTGGGTCCTTGTTCAATTTGGGCACATCTCGTCTATTCATCTTGTGATCTTTCACTTAGGTCTTGAAACCTTCCTTCTAAGAACACAAACTCTGATACCAATTGTTAGTAATAACTGAGAGGGGGGGGGTGAATCAGTGGCCTCAATTTATCCAATTTAAACTTTAATCCACCAATCAATACTTCTCAAATTATTAAGTCCCAACAAGATGCATGCCTTTGAAATACTTGAAATAAATAATTGTCTATCAGTTTACCTTGTCTGTCCTTATTCTCCTTGATAACCGATAAGTAGTAAACTGTATTTACCGATACTTAGTAAATATGCAGAGTATACCAGTCAATCCATAAATGCATATGTAAAACACTAAAGTAATAAACCATACACAAATAACATAAGGATTTTAATGTGGAAACCTTGTTAAGAGAAAAACCACTGGGACCGGTACCCCAAATTTTCACTCTTCTAAAGTGAACCCTGTTAGGAGCCAACCCTGTTAAAGGTTACAAATACACTATTAGGTGCGACCTTGTTAGAGGATTTTCAATACATAGGTTGTCACTAAGTATCTGGCATCTACGCTACCATCCTTGAATCAGTCTCATGACTGTCAATAGGCTTTATGCAAATCTTACTACCATCCTTGAATTAGCCTCCTTCTTAGACTGTCAATAGGCTTTAAATAAGACTGGTGCTACTATCATGAGTCAACCTTCTGGTAATCTTTTAGGATATACCTCAAATACAAAAGACTGTTAAGTCCTGCTCTGTTAAGAGACTTAATGCTTCAATGGTTAAACTGAAACAAAATGACCTGTTCTAATGCAACTCAATTGCAGATTTTCAGATCTATTTACTTACAATATCTTTATGATCAATGTATCAATACAATTCATTTATACTTAGCTCTTTCTGCTTTGTAATGTTGTGCTTTTCTGTTCGTCGGTGTCTGCAGAATTCCTTAGCTCTCCCTTAGCTTAATTGATCAGGACTGTATGAAGTTAATCCTTCATCAGTTTCTCTTTAGCATCTTCTATCAATTCACTCCCCCGTGTATCTGATTGCTTGCGGAAATGAATTATGCTTGTCTCTTAAATAGACATGATATTCCTTAATTCTAGGTTCTTGATTTTTGATTCTTGATTTTTGGCGTGAAAAAAAATCCAGGCAAATTGATTTCTGGCTTTAACTCCTGATTTATCTCGTAGTTATCTTCTTGTCAACTGTACAAATCAATTACTTAACGGTGGTTGAATAAAGGAAATAAAACAACCAGTTAAGTCCATCCTTTAGCTCTGCCAGCTAGATATTTTGTCATTTTCTGATCTCTCTATTTTGTCGGTTAATTCTACAGTTCATCGCCGGTGATAACTGCCAGTTCCATCGGTGCAGCTTCAGTTAGCTTCGAGATCTCCGTCTGTCGAGCATCATAGGATCTTGCTCGTCGGGCAACACTATTTTTAGCTCATCGAGCATCCTGTGATTCTGCTTCATCGGGCAATATTGTCTTCTATTCATCGGGCATCACTGTGAATTTGTCTCTGTGTTTACCGATGGTGTGCACTCCATCGATGTTGTCTGTCACTTAGTGAATACTTGAATTTTATGCATTGTTGAAATCATAACCTCTGTTTCATTGATTCTCTAAAGTCTTTGGCATGACCATACAGATGATATCAAGTTGACATCAATGAAAATACAAACCATTAACTAATTTAATGTCTAGAATCATCTTCAACTTACTATAGTCAAACATTCAATCAGTTACATGTCATCAGAGTCATCTACTTTAACCAAATTAGATCGACCACACTTTTTTGGTTAAATTTAAGGGCAAATAAGGTAGAGGCCTTGAGATTCCCAAATCTAGTCATGTAATTGAGACATGATTGTTGTAAGCCAGGCATAAAGAAAAATGACCTTGAAGACCCTATATAAAGCACCTCTCCTAACACACACTCACATCAAATCTATATTCCTTTCAAGAGAAATAATATTCTCAAGAGAAGATTTGATCCAAGGGGTATCAAGCTACAACAAGGCATCTTAAATTATGATTTTATGGTATATTTTACGATGATTTATTATTATTATTGTATCAACATTTGGAGGACTTATCCTAAGATGATTACATCATCAACCAAGGGTATAATCAATTTAAGTATTTACCTCATATATAAGATTTTATTTTCATGTCCTCATATTTGTTTGGTTGATTCCAAACTCAAGGCTTGTCTAAGGAAAGCCTCTATACAACACACCACCATTTCCTCTCTCTTGTGTAGATCTATATATAGGTGACTAGTGAATTTTTTAGATCTTAGAGGTTGTAGGGTGAAGACACAATATATTTTTGATGATTACAACACTAGGACATTGATAATTAGAACCATTTTCCTGGGACTAGGGTGCCTAACACCATAGTTCAACTAATTTTGTGTAGAAGTTGCTAGAGAAAGGTCGTTAAAGATCCTAAAATTGGATCTAATTTTAGTGTCTAGTTTGAAGTTGATTGGGACTAAGGTGCCTATAAAAAATGTCTAGCCAATCACAAATCAACTTGTAGTCACAGGTGCACCTTTGTATCTCAATTTTATATATGTATTTTCTAATAGTGTGTAGTTATCAACTTATTTTTGGTTAGTTAATTTGTATACTTTCATTTAAATACTTTAGGACTATCTTCTTGGATTGACACTTTCCAGTCTCATCCAAATCAAAGCAAAAGCACTAAAGAAAATAATCAACACATTGTGCCCAAATCTCCCAAGGGTTTGTAGTTGGGTCTATTGGTTGTTCTACAATGTAATCTATGGGATGGGATTTGATTCTTAGTTTTTATTTGTACCATCCTAACTTGTAAGCACACAATAAAAGTGTACAAGTGTGTTTATATAACAAGACCTCATATGGTACTTAATGGACACCTAAATTCAAATATGGGTCCTCTTTCATTTCAGTATTGTTTAAAATTGAGGTTAGCCCTCATCTCTAAGTTTGCTCCTCCATTTTTCCTCCAATCCCATAATTCATTTCATTACCTATGCTCTATAATATCATTTATGGCCTTTTTCATTCTCTCTCGACCTATAAATCAACTGTTGGTTGTAATCATACATCCTCTCATTGCCTAGGACCCATGGTTATGATTTGGGCCTTGATTGAGTAGAAAAAAACATCTCAAACATTTTTTTCCTAGGAGCACAACATTTCAAATGTTGTGTTCCCCAACATTTTGGCTCAAGTTTGAATCAGAGATCTATCTCAGTGTTTTGATGAAGAATTTTGATTTACAGTCATCCTGCTTGAGTTTTAACACTCAAAATATTGAGGGGTATATAAATACCACATCTGTCCTCATTTTGGCATCCTTCATATATATGAAAGCATCCAAGATTATCAACAAGTAATCAAGCATTCAAGCTATCAAGTGCAAGAGAGAAAATTAAGTTCAAGATCTATCAAGCCATCAAGTCCAAACATTCAAGATCTAGTATTATTATCAAGCATTCAAGGTGCTCTCTTCTATAGATCTATATTATTTCTCAATTGGAGGCCAAGCATAGGATTTCTTTTGTCAAGGAAGGAGATTCACATTCATCCACAACCATTCAAGTCTTCTTTTTTCTCCCTCAGTCAAATATTGTGGTGAATTACAACATCCATTCCATGAAGTTTTGTCTTTCATTTTGGGTTTTTGTTTTGAGTCAAATCTATTGAATCAAAATACTTTATCACATTCAAATAAGAATTTGCGTTGCTAAGGTATGATATAATTCATTTACTAGATCTAGCCTCTACTACATGACAACACACTTTCCTTTTATTTCATTTCCATTTAAGGTTGATTCCTAAATAGGGGTTGGACTAAGGCAAACTCCTCTATTCAACATTCTTCCCCATTTTTTTGTATGTAGGAACATGTTACAAAGATGTTAGAGAAATTTTGGGAAGATCGAGAGCTATTAAAAATTCCTTAGAAATTTGAGGTAAAAACCCAGGGAACAACACGTTTCAAACATTTTGTTCCTAGGAACAGAACATTTCAGACATTCTATTCCTCCCACAATAGACTCAAATTTATTTTGGAGTTAGGTCACAACATTTAGGTTCTAGATCTACAGTTACATATATTTTTTAGGATCCTTTATGCTTGATATTCAGATCTGAAACAACATATCTCTTATTTTGATTCTAGGTGCATATAGATCTTCCCTAATCTGCATCTCTTATCTCATTATCATTTCTCATTCCATTTTTACACATTTAGTGAAGGAACATTGACCCATTTAGTGCTTGGGACCTTACTAGCCTATTGGGACATCTTCCTTCCAAATATGAAACTTTGAAAAGGAGAAGTGATCTTCCTCTTTGCATTGCTTCCCTTTTTATATTGTACACTAAAATGTACAATATGAAAAGGGGATCACATAAAAGATCTGATTTCCCCAATTCATAAGGTACATTAGAATATGAAACCATCTCCAGACATATCATATCAACACCACCTAGTAGGAGGTATGCCAATGCAAGATTCTCACCTAAGGGGTTTCTATTCCTTTGCTACTTAGAATTAGAAAAGAGGGAAACAAGAGTAATATGCAAATGACTAAATAAGACAAGAAATTATCCAATTAAATTGAAAAACATATGTAGAAATAGATTAGGATGAATTTGAGTGGACCTGGAATCAATATAGGAGAAATGAAGACTCATATCTGAATTCTCAACTGTCAAAATCCTGAAAACACCTATAACTGATAATCTGATATCTCGAAACCTGTATCTATCTACACTTGAAATTTTACTAATTTTTGCATGGAAAATAACATTTGAAACATTCTGTTTCTAGGTACAAAATTTTTGAAACCTTCTATACCCAGGGTTTTCTACCAAAACAAATTATAGAATGTTTGTCTCAGCGATGAGATCACATAAAAGTTCTGACAATTGATTCCAAGGTTTGTTGCACTTGCAAATATGAGAAATGTGTGTGTGGGTGGCTATATATGGGGTTTCCTTGGTCAACCCCCCATTTTGGTGATTCCCACCTCCACGAATAGCCAGTATAAAATAGATAATGTGTGTAGTTCTCATGAATCTAAAGTATGTCTAAATTGCTATGAGCTAAAGTGCATAAATGCAATGTAAAGATCTACCCTAGTGTGATAGAGTAAACCCTATATGAAATTGAAATCAATGTGTGATTGAAAGCATGTAATGAATATATATTTGAAGCACAAGTATGTAGATTTGAAGATAACAAGAAACTATACCTAGTCCAAAGAGGAAGCTTACAAGTCAATCATCATCAAATGATCTCTTAGTCATCATCATAATCCTTTTGTGGCTCCACCTTGATGTTGAAAATGTGTTGAAGTCATGAAATGATTGAATGATTGAATGCTTGATAGAAGATTTATGTAGCCTTGATACACAAGTCCGCACTTCATGGGATGTATTGAAATTGGGGCTCCAACCTTGCAATTGAGTTCATTGTGCCAAAATGAAGTATGTGGGCTACTTTTATACCAAATCAAGAGATAGATTTGAGAGAGCCGAATGTAAATCAAAATCTATCGCCAAATCATCGAGATAGGGATCCAATTTAAGTTTGGGCTCAAAACCTGGGGAACAAAGTATTTGAAACATTATGTTCCACTCAGTTTAGGCCTAAATTTGGACCATGGGTTCTGAAACATCAGGATATGCAGGGTTTGATCTGATAGCCAATTTCGAGGCCAAGACAAAACACCAAGGTTGTAATCGATAACATAAGGCCTAGGAGATGAAATGAATTATTTGTTTGGAGGAAAAATAGTTTAGAGCACACTTAGAAATAAGGGATTACCTCCATTTTAAATGAGATTGAAGGGATAGAGGACCTATATTTGAATTTAGGTGTTCATTAAGTGCAATTATGAAGTCCTATTATGCAAACTATAATGAAAACACACCAAGGTAGATGCTAAACAATCATGAAATTGTATACCACTTAGGTGCTTACAATTTTAGATGGTACAATATTCTAGGATTGGATCCTATTTCCATACATTACACTTGGAATGTAGAATTTATCAAGATAGAACTAGCTCATCCAAATTGGCTTTTGATTATTTTAATTTGAGCACTCAATTTAATCTAAGACTTTTTTCCTAAATCTATATTTTCACTTAAAGTTAAAATGGGACATATAAACATATAAGGAAGGAGATAGAGATTATTAAATTTTAATGAAAATGGAGTGAAGTGATAAGTGGATTGACGAAGTCTAGATTTAAAGTAATTACACAAAATAAGAATTCATAATTCTATATTTAATCCAAGGGAACTAAGAATTGAAAAAAAAAAGTAAATATGTAGTTGGTGTTCAAATCACTGTGTTCTTCAAGGATCTGCCAAGAAGACCAATTCAAAGTACTAAAACCTCAAATGTCACTTTAAGTTTGGATCACTTTCTTGAACAATTAATATACTTGCATAGAAAAGTTGACATCAATAGGTTGTCTTGATATTATATGTTTATTCCACCAAATGGATGAAATGACAAAACTAAAGTGATGTTGCAATAAAGATTCTTTTCACTTTTGGAATTGACAAACACACAACAAAGCCTTCAAAATGGATTGGAAAGGAAATAAATCTTTGATCTCAAAGAAATGGGCAAGAAGAATATTATCCAACCAATTCAAATACTATCATTTATTTTTGTTGAAACTATAGTAAATTTCTATTGCATAAATTTTTTCAAGGTTAAATACTATTAATAGGGTGATCCCACAATAGTGGGTTACACTTTTCTGTCTAAACAGACATTGAAGTCTACATTTTGAAAAAAACTTTCAGATTCAGATGCATATTGTTGTTAAACTATTTGAAATTGGAAGATGAAGTAAACTAGAGACTTTTAGGATTTTCTGTCTAGATTCTAAATATATTTTTTTCTTTTTTTTTGAATTGATTTGAATGGTTTTTTTTTTCTCCCACAAAAAATGCTATGTTGTTGAAAACGTCATTTTCAAAAAGTTACATTGACTTCATAGAGCATAATTTTTTTTTTCTAAAATATATATCAATGCGATTCTTTCAAATTTGGTTTTTTAACATCCATACAGAGGGCATGCAATTGGTTTGATGATTTTATCATGATTATTGCATATTTTATGAACGTTTGAAGTAGAGTAAACCATAATTTTGACATACCTTGACTGCATAGCTTATAACTTATTGTGTATTTATCAAAATTAAAATTATTATTTTTTGATAGAAATTAGACTCAAATTCGAAGGGCACTATTATTTTTTAATTTTTTTTTCTCTTTTCTACTATTTTTCATTGAGCGTCAAACTTGGAGGTTTATATTTGATAAAAAACCTACATTTGATGCACATAAAAAAACATAGACCTAATTAATTAAAAAATTCTCAAATCTATATTTGTTAGAAAGCTAGTTCAGAGTACTTGTGCGATGCAAAAAGACATCTCTTTATTCTCCCATTTGAGCCCCGCGCTTGAGCCCCGAAGTCCTGAAAACTGCAGATTTGTGTTAGCCTATGTAAATGGCCTCTAATAAGAGGGTTTCGATAGAAAGTAGTTTCAATCAAAACTAATTTGCTTCGATCGAAACTACTTTCTATTGAAAGTACTTTCTTATTTTAACATAAGTATGGGTAAAAACCCAAGTAAAATCTTCACTAACTTAGTTTCGATCGAAACTAACTTAGTCTCTATCGAAACTAACTTAGTTTCGATCGAAACAATCAGGTACTTTCTATCGAAAGTACCTGACTAAATCCTCCCACCTCGCAGATTTCGTGAGGAATTTCTTCCTCTGAAAAAGTGTACAACCCATTTAGCAACAAGGCATAGCCCTTGTATCTTAGGATCGAAAATTCCTAACCTACCTTTAGATCTTAGTTGAATGTAGTAAGACTAGATGTAACTATAATTCAAAAATTACATCTCGGACTTAATCCCAAAAATATATTGTATTAGTTTTTTCAAATCTTAACAACCTTTATTGAAGGGTATCTAACAAGAAGAGTAATATACATGTGTAGCAAGGAAAATATTGTTAGCAACATCAATTTTATCTACCAAATACAAAATTTGTTTAAATAATTTAACTTTTTTTTCTTAATTCTATTGAAGAACCAACTGCACATCTCTACAGAGAATCTCACAAACCAAATGGAATGTCAAGATGTCTGGCTATCTTTCTATGTTTAATTTTTTTCCACTCTTTATGAATCCTTTGAGGACTAAGACTAATTTGAGACATCAAAAAACTCTATCTTATGGTGAGCCAATTGTGAACCAGATAGAAAATAATATATTTTTAACATTTTAATGGTAATATTCATCTCCTTTTTTGAATTATACTTAAATAGTATACTATCATCAATAAAATACTAGCTAATGGAAATCACATTTTGAGGAATTGATATGTCCAATATGAGCTTCATTTGATTATCTTTATAGAAGAGAACACAAAGCATTTGCCATAAACACATAAAAATGAAGATAAAGGACAACTATGTGTGTTGGAGCATAATAAAGAAGATGAGTCCAATATAAAGTTATTCATAACAAAGTGAACATTGTCATCTTTGAACAAAATTTTAACATATGCATAAAAATACCCAATTATATTACACTAAACCATAACATAATGTTAATTATCATATTTATATGACAAAACACTAATAGTGAAGCCACAAAACATTCTTCTAGTTGTAGGCCATGCTAACTAAACTATAAATCCCCAAAGATTTAAACCTTGGTTAAGCTATACAAAACATGCAAGAGTCCCAAAACATGACTTGGACAAGAAAGCCAACATGACAACCAAATTGGATCTACCATGTCAACACAACCATAAACCTTGAAGATTTCAACCTTGGTTAGGCTAAACAAAACATTTAAGATTCCCAAAACCTAATAGAGAACATGACACAAGTTAACGCTCCTACAAACTGTAGTTGTGGCTTGAAAATATTTTAAATGCATATACATAGATCAAATCAACTCTTAGATAAATCCATTTTCCTTTATTTCACAATATAATAATTTTATCCTACCGATTCAAATATTATGATTTTTCTTTAATTGTAATTATAGTAATTCTACGTTAAACTTAAAAAAGTCAATGTTCCTCACTTATAATAGCACTAATAATCTATTTAGCAACAAGATATGTCTCTTGCATCTTGGAATCAATCCACCCTACTCTATCTTTGGAGACTACTTGAATGCAATAAGACCAAGATATAGCTATAAAATCAACATTATGATCCCACTTGATCCAAATAAATTACTGACATAATTTATTCAAAATTTCACAATAAGTTTATTAGAGGGCATCTAATAAGAAGAGTAATATAGGTGTTGCTTAGCAATCAAATAATTTGTTCTTAATTCTATTGAAGCACTAATTCCATGTTTTTGAAACAGAATCTCCCAAACAAAATGGAATTTCAATATACCTAGCTATTTCCCCATGTTTAATTTGTTTTCACTCTTTAGGAATCTATTGAGGAATATAGCCAATTTGAGACAAAAACTTCTCTTATGGTGAGACAATTGTGAACCAAACATAAAAAAAAAATATAGGTTCAAAATATCAATAATAATATTTATCTCTTTTTTGACTTCTTAAAAACAATATATTATTATATAAAACATAATCTAACTAAAAATTGCATTTTGAGGGACATGCCTAATATGCACTCCATCTCCCCGTAGTTAGCTTTTATTGAAGATAGCCTAAAACATGTCATAAACACAAAAAATGGAGATAAAGGATATCCATGTCAAGAATTATTAATAACAAAGTGAACATTGACATCTTTCAACAAAAATTTGAACATGCCCACAAAACTAAACAATCATATTCCAATAAACCATTACATGATGTTACTTGTTATATTAATATGACATGACATCAAAAGTGAAGCCCCAAACATCATGTAATAAACAATTATAAATAGGATCAAGATGAACAATTTCCCCCTAATTATTGACGATTTAAGTATACCTACCATGTCAACAAAGTCACAAATCCCCAAAGATTTAAACCTCAATAATATTATGACTCCAACAAGAAATCCCCATAAGCCCCCAAAGATTTGAATCTTGATTAGGCTATACAAAACATATAATGATCTCAAAATACTACTCAGATAAGAAAACTCATAGATTTGAACCTTGATTAGTCTAGATTAAATACTACTCTGACTCTATTATGTCAACAAAACCATAAAGTCTTAAAGATTTAAATCTTAATTAGACTATACAACATATAAGCATCTCAAAATATGAGTGGGACATGGAAACCAACATGACCACCAAACTAGATCAATCATGTCAAGGAAACCATAGACCTCCAAAGATTTGATCCTTGGTTAGGCTATACAAAAACATTTTAAGGTTCCATAACAAAAGAAGGCAACATGTTAAACTCCTAGAGAGAGCTATTATGGCTTGGAAACCCTCTGTTTAATAAAATACAAACAGAGCAGTCTATCTATTTAAAGGGAAAATCCCTTGCCCTCTGTTTCAAACCGAGGGGCGAGGGAATGGGAGGCCTAGAGTTATTAAGAAAATCATCCTTCATTTGAGCCGTCAGATGCAGCATAGCAGGCCGGTCTTTAAGCGATTGAAAACTCTCTGCAATATTGTTACCGATAATCTCTTCCTCTTCTCTGATCTTCATCACCTGGCTGTGCAGAACGGCGTTCTGCCTCGCCTGCGCGCTTGCAGATTCCGCCACCATTAATCCACACATACTCCTAATTCAGTTCGAAACTTCGTAAAAATCAGAAAGAAACCTGCAAATCCCTAGTGAAAGAATTTCCTGGTAATAACCGTAAGAAAAGGAGGATTCACTGAAGAACTAGGGTTTCGTAGAATTCTTTGCGTAACTAGGGTGCCCTGAGAGGCAATTCCCAGAAAGAAACTCCGGAAACTTCGTAAAAAAGAAAGGAACCGGCAAATCCCTAAAGAAAGAGTTTCCTAGTAATAAACGTAAGAAAAAGAGGATTCTTTGAGGGTTTCATAGAATTCTTTGCGGAACTAGGGCAACATGAGAGGCAAATCCCAGAAAGAAACTTTGGAGACTTTGTAAAAACCAGAAAGGAACCGGCAAACCCCTAAAGAAAAAGCTTCATGGGAATAGCCGTAAGAAAAAGAGGCAAAGAAAACATGAAAGAAAGGAATTCTTTGCTGAACTAGGTTTTCCTGAGACGGCATATTAATAGGCAGAGAATCGGCTGTTATTTTTGTAAGATGTGGATTACAACACACGGAAAAGACAATGGCAGAATAAGACGAAGAATTCATGCCTAAAAGAAGAAAAGGAAGAAGAAGAGCATAAGTTCCGTCTCCATTACTGTAGGAGTAACGTCGAAGGGAAAGAAAAATGATCAAAATTTGTCATTTTACTTGGCACTTTTCTGGTAAAAGGCATGGAATGGTCCGCAAGGGTTTGGCCAAAGCTTCCGCAAGTTAGGGTTTGCGTCCACGTGGTTGGTGTTGTATTGGTGCGGAAGAAACCAGAATTAGATTTTGCAGGGCCCATTTTTAGGGTTTGTAAGGTCGCCCATCATTCGATTTGCTTACAGGTCAAGTAGCGTCGTTTAGTCTCTCATTGTTTTTTCAATTTTCACGCGTCGGATTGACCGCAATTCATGCAGAATTTTGTGCTTCCTGTGTAGGAAGAAAGATCAGATCTGTTTTCTGAGCTCACAGCCGTCCAGCGATTTCCGCGTGATTTGTAAGATTTGCTACAGTGGTCATTTCTGGAAGTTAACGGAAGTTTCGGAAGTTTTCCCAGTGAAAAATGCATTTTTCCGTCTAATTTTATATTTTTGTAGAGGGGCCGCCTTCATGAAAATGACCGATGGCTGTTTATGATTGTGGGAAGTTTCAGTTTCGTGTACTTTCTATTTCCATATACCTTCTTTTGACTTTTATATATTTGTTTTTTTTTTGGGATAAGATTGCATGTGGCTTCTATTCATATTCTATTTTCCTTAAATCCAATGCTTTACACAACTTCAATTCTATGTTTGTCAACGGTTAGAAATAGTAGAATTGGTTGTAAGAAAGGAATTAAAAAGGAAATAGGGAATTCTTTAGTTTTTATGTTTGTCAACGATTAGAAATAGTAGAATGGTTGTAAGAAAGGAATTAAAAAGGAAATAGGGAATTCTTTAGTTTTTAGAGTACCATCACATTTATGTATATGTAATACTTAAAGATATTTATAATTAGTCGATAGGCTTTCCTTCTTGGGGTTGCCTGCAACCAGAATTTAACTCACGCTACAAAATCACTTCCTCCTCATTCCACCAAATTTTCCCGGGGCACGATCCCGGCCTCATCCCTTATGAGAACCGTGGTGGGCTCAATGAGAACCATTGAACTTCACCAATTCACAATTAACTGATATTTTAAAAAAAAAAAAAAATTATTCTTAACGAATACAACACTTTGGGAGTATTAACATAAATTTTATTATTAATAAATATATTGTTTTAAATTTTTTTGTATTTACATTTATTAAATAAAAAATTATTAAAGTATTATTATTTTATAGTTATATAATTGATTTAAATTATTCAATAATTATATTATAATAATCATAATTAATAATTGTAAGTTAAAAAGTAATATTGTTGATATTTTACTATAGTTTTTTGTTTGGTGGTTTGAATAATTATTTTATTTATAATAAAAAAGAGATATGTATTTGTATTTCAACTTGAACAAATAAGCTTGTGTAGCTCAAATAAATATAAAACAAGTGCCACGTAGTGACTTAGTACTTGCCTTTAGTTATGTTGTTAATTATAGTTTTAATTTGTATGTAAATGAAATTATAATTTTATTATAACTATTAAATATATTAATTTTTAATTGTTATGATTTTTTATGATTATAGTATAAATAATATCTTTTTTATAATTAAAAAATTATAATGTAAAATTATACTGGTAAGTTAATTATAATGATAATTAAAATTTTAATAATTCTAACCTAATTATAACCCTAAATATCAATTATTTTTTAATTAATTATAAATTTATATAATTATAATAATAATTTTTAAGCAATCAACAATATCATTTTTATTTATAATTATTTCAATAATTATTGATTATAAATTATAAATAATTTAAAGCTAATCTTAATTTTATTTATAATCAATTTTCATATGTTAATTAAATTATTTTGTAAAATATAATAATAATATTTATTTTATTTTATTAATATATTTTTTAATTATATGATAAATAATATTATATATAATATATTTAGCCAATAGGCTTCCCTTGTGAGGTTGCTTGCAACCAGAAGTTGTCTCACACTGATAAACAACTATCAGAAAATGGTTTTCAGACTGCCAGTAAATGCTTTTGGGTAATGGTTACAAACAGATGTCACGAGCGTAGTCCCCAAGAAAATTAAAATCCTGCAATATAGACAGTTTGATCGCGTGCAGTTTGAATCGCATGCAACAGTAACTTTTGGCCATTCTAAGAGATACAGATAGAAAATCCACTGCTCAGCCTTTCATCACTTGTTGCCTATGGTCCATTTGCTCGACCCATACTTGGTCTCCCCTGTGACTTTCACATTGTCGTACCTAGCGTTGATGATCCCTTCGTTGTCCCGAGTCGAATTGAGTCGGGCTGTGTTATTATTCTTCCTTGAGCCCTTCCCTTCGGTAGCTGATACTCTCTACTTGATCTCCCCATAGTCAGTTTTCCTTGCGGCTTGCACATTGCCCTCCCCACTGCCGATGATCCCTTTGTTTCCTGCTTTAGCCATTCTCTTCACTTGAGAACTCATTTTCAGACCAATAATCCTTTTGTAAATGCTCACAAAGAAAAATCTATACAATAAACTACGAAGATGGATGGTGAACAAAGGAGTATTTAGTTGTACATCGGCTCTAAAGAATCATGGATCAATCTTGTTACGAAAACCGTTGAGATTCATGACATAGTAAAAACTACTATAAACAACTAAATATCTAATCAAAAGTAGGGTTCGCTGGTGTGAGCAAAAGCATAGAAAATTTCTCCCTGTTTTACCACAATTGTTTCTGTAAATCCACAGAAAATCCCCTGCTGGTTGTTGACAAAGTCTATTTCCAAAAATTTACAGGTTACATTTCTTGCATTTCTCGGCAAGGAAAGCAACATTTGTGTTTCAAGGAGGGAGAAGATGTAATTTCAGGAAAAGCTACTGCTTCTTGTGATGATGATAATCTTACAGCTGCATTATCAAACAAGATGTCAATTGGCATTTTCACAAAGTTCCTCCCGCATTGGGACTTTTCTGCTTATAGATCGGAGTTGTTATCCTGCTTTGACTGTCAGCATGATGTGAAGAGGAATATCAAGATGATCGTTTGATTCGGAAAGCAACTCTTCCACGACCATCACTGCGAGGATCTGCTCCATCGGGGTTTCATTTCCTTACCATATTTACTACAACTTTGCAGCCAAAAGTTCATATCAAGCGCATTATCCACCGCATGTTCAAAAAAGGCCGTAGTAGATCTTAGGCTTCATTTGGAAAGGCTAGACTACGTTAGGGTTTATTATGCGGAAGGCGTTTGTTTATCTGTAAGAGAGAAGGTGATCATTATTATCCTTTAAGGTATTGTGATATATTTATTAATTTTTTTAATTATATATATTTAATTGCTAATTCTATTTGTATGACCAAGGAATCTATGTGAATTAGAGAATTACTTGTTAATGGATAATTTAAGGTTTTAAACATTTATATAATATCTAAGATGATTTGTTTTTAAAATCTTTATATAAAAATTGTACTATAATAAGAGTGTATTTTTTCTTGATGTTGTATAAAAGTAAATTAGAATTGAATTCATATAATTATATTCACGTTTTCAAAATAGTAGTATGAATAAGTGAAGTAGTATGTTTTCATAGTTTGTGATTTCTTTTTTTAGTGCTTAAATTATGTAGAATATGTTTGAAGCTAATTTTTACATATTAGTAAGAAACTATGATTTATGATCTAAAATATAGATGTTCAAAATTGTTCTACATAATTTAATCCATATACAAAATCACAAAATAAATTAAATGGTTAATATTGTATTCTTGCAATCAAAAAATTAAGATCTCAGAATCTTCTACATAAAATTTATTTGATTTTGATATATGATATCATGTGTTAAAACTATGAGGTACCTTATATAGACTAAAAGAATTAGGCTTGATTTTGAAACGAAAAAACAAATAATTTAGAATAGGATCTAAAAGAAAATATTCAATCTATGTTGAATGGCTTATAAAGCATAGTTATGTTTGTAACCACCTGGATTTGGTCTGTACCGACCATAGACCATGTTTGCCCTAGGTGTGATCATACCCCCTGTTATATCAAGACAATGTTACTTTGGCATAATTTATTATTAAATCAGATTTAATGTCCTAGGTGATTTTTATCACTAATTTATATTAACTACTTCAGCCATACA
>MU225079.1:4998670-5007887 GCA_018584345.1 Thuja plicata
GGGGAAAAAATTAAATAAAGAGAACAAGGAGAAATAAATGATTTAAAAAGAGGAAAGAAAAAGAAAAGAATATTAATATATAATAAATAATAGATATTGATATATAATTATAGTTATAAAAATGAATTATACATATACACATGTATCTATCTTTAATGTGAAAATGCATAAACATGTAAATAAATCTCTAGAGGAAAAATACATAAGGAGATTATAAGAAAATGAAAATGCAAAAAGGGATACAAAGAAGAATGTCTTATTATAAAAAAACGTTGATGGGAAAAATAATCTAAACATATTCAAAAGCATTAATCATGCTTATTTTATTTTAATATAATCGTTGTCAATTTAGGTATTTATATTAATTATAATTTTTTTTTTATATGGTTGTTTGGTTTCTACGCATTCAAATTATCTCGAGTAGGTCTTAGCTAGGGAAGACATCATTAGATTTATCTTCATTAGTTTGCACATTAATAGGACGTTCAATAGAAAACTAGGATAAATGGCTAGGAGATTCACCTCTTATGAAGTGATGTTTGAAAGAAATTGAGTGTTAGCAAGATGACTAAGACTAATTATGAACATTGTACTGACAATGTGTGTTTTTCTAGGAAGCATTAAAACCATAATGCCCACAACTATTCCAACTTCTACTGCATCGTCGCTCTCACATAGGGTTGATGTGGTCATGGACAAAGGGTCTAATTGATTATTATGCAACCAAGTAGTTAATTACACATATAATAAGAAACTTGATGAGTAAGAAAATAATAATATATTTTTTAATTCAACATTATTACAAAAATTAGAAATTTCCACAACATGCTTCCGACATGTTAAGCATCAACCATTTGATTACAAATAATCTAATTGTAAAAATAATGATATGACAATATAGGCTAATTCTAAACTATGCATAAATTATCTTCTTACTTTCTTCACCATTTTAAAATGTTCCTCAATTTTTTTTATTTTATATATTGGCTTCTAGCTTTATGAGTAATGTCTATTCGGTGCAACTTACCACAAATATCAATGCCTAATGAAATGTGAAATTGGCCAAACAAGTAAACGAGTCTTTTAGAATAAATGTAGTAGCAACAATACATCTTGATTCAATTCACATTGTATCTCTTTTGTGTCCAATGTACCTGGGAATGTGTTCCCCTATTGTAGAAATCTTTAGGAAGTTACCATAAGCACTGACAATGAAACTGAGTGTTATATGATAATTTCCAATCAGAAGGTCAAATGCCTAATAATCTATTTGTAGTGTTATATAATGTTGTAGTATGAATGTATAATATATACTACCAACTATGAGGTGAGATGTAAGAATAGAATAAAATATATAATATTTATGATAAATAGATTGTGAATGAGAACTTATAAGAAAATAAACAAAGTAAATACAAATATTTTGTTTGATGCAATATTTTTCTTACACCCTAGGATTTTCCTACATTTGACACTCTAGGTAAGTTGTTTTTGAGAATAATTGTTGCAAATAAATCTTGCATGATCATATCACCATTTATTAGCCGATAGGATTTTCCTGCGAGGTCTCTCACGTACGGACGCTCCAAAAACCTGTCTCACGATATAAACCACCAAAATCTAGGTATTCAGCTGCAAAAGTGGGTTTTCTTGTTCGTAAACCATGTTCAGTGCTTGCAAAGTGGATCATGTAACTGTGTGCTACACATCTTATGAGAGTACAAAGTTTTAATATTCAAGTAAGGCAACAACTACCATACTAAATGCAAAGTACCTCCTCGATCAAGTGGTTGACTTCGGTTCCAGTCTCCGTGAGTGTTTACCTCTGTGCTTCCTTAACCAAGTGGTTGGCTTCGACTGCGATCTCCATGACTGTTTACCTCTGCATGTACACATTCACATTCATTTCCTCCTAGACTCTATTTTATACAAAGCAGGAGGAGTATTTTAATCTCATTTCATTTCCCGCCCTTTTGGGATACGAGATAAGCTGCAATGATATATGTAGAACAATCACACGCTAGAAATCTCCAATTGGATTCAACCTTAGGCATGACACACCTCTTAACTCTGTCTTAACTCTATGAGATTAGGACTGTATAAGCCCATCACTTTACTCCTTGCATGTTTGAATGTTGAAAATTTGAACTTTAAACCTAGGCAATCTGGACTTCATAAATCCTGGTGTTGAACCTGCACCTTTGAACCTCTTGAACCTTTCTCTTTGAACCACAAATAGGTACGATGGTTCAAGTTCAATGTCTGCAACCCTGAACCTTTCAACCATGATTCTAAGTTGTTGAAATTCTTGAACTTTGAACCTTGAACTTTTGTAAAGGTTAAATTTCAACGGTTCAATACTTTACTCCTTGCAGATTTGAATGTTGATCATTTGAAATTTGAACCTAGGCAATATGGACTTCTGAACTATTGGTGTTGAACCTAAACCTTTGCACATGTTGAACCTTAAACTTTGAACCAAAAATAGGTATGATATTTCAAGTCCAATATCTTCTACCGAGAACCTTTCAACCATGATTCCAAACTGTGGATATTTACAAATCTACACTATTATACACTACTTTATATAATGTAAAAATTCATTTACAGTTTCCACTACAACACCTATCAGTGATTCCCTTGCACCTCCATCGAGTGCAAGTGCTAGTATATAATAATTAGTATAATTTCTTTTAACATCTCTAGTGGTGTACATGTTGGGCTTTCACAAGTACAATATACAAATTATTAAATCACCTTTCATATTTTATTGAGATAAATCCCATAAAGTTTTTGGCACCTCTTTTCCTTTAAGATGTATGTCATAGTCTAGGTTTAATAGTTGAGAGTTTACCTCTGTGAAAATGATTGGTGACTTTTATGATTGTTTCAAGTTTTAGTTTCATGCACTTCCATTATCATAAATGTAATGTTTATTTTGGATAAGATTGCATGTGATGGTGTACTTAAATTCAAATTCTAAATTCTTTTACAAAACTTGAACTCCATCTTTATCAACTGTAAGAAATAGTAGATTGTTTATTAAAGAAGGTTTTTCAAAAGGAAATGAGAAATTCATTAGTCCCTAAATAAGGAAAGACTAACACACCTAAGCACACATGTAACGATAAAATATTATGGACACCTAATAATTATTAGATATATAAGCAGAGACAAACATAAGATACAATAATTAAAAACACGATAATACATTATTCAAATTTTTCATTCAAATATATATCAGCTCACATTCCTAAAATATCTTGTGCAACTCATAATATATATTATCCTATAATATTCTAACAAAACACACTAACACAATTATATTTGTATAGTCAGAAAATGGAAGCACTTCCATGATAGACTGGTTTAGCCTTCTGAGTAAGTGGTTTGGGGTCATGTTAAGCACCTTGAGTGGGTTCCTAATCTAGACCTTGCTTTCCCCCTATTTTGTCACACTTTCCACTTCTTTCCAACCCGATTTCTGCATTTTGGACTGCAGACCTGAGATCTTGGATCTCAAGGTCAGGGTCGACCTTTTTGGTCTATGTCGACCTCAACCCTAAACTTGACCTAGGTCAAGGTCAAACTTGAACTTGACCTAGGTCAAGGTCGACCTTGACCTTGACCCAGGGTTCAGATCCTGGGGTCCCACAGTTTCCGGATGTCGGTCTTTGCAAAAGTTGTTTCCCGCTTCCGAGTCGGCTGTTTCGGGTTCCGAAGTGTCAATTCCTAAATTATATTTAATATAGGTCCTCTCCTAGGGGTAAATGCTTTAATGGGAATTTAATTATCTTATGTCAGCCTCCTTAGAAGATTGTGCCCTAGTTTCATATAAAAGGGAGCTTTCTCCTCTCATTTTCTCTAAGTCTTCTAATCGTGATCAAGCACTCTCAAACTATCATCAAGTGCAATTCCAACAAGCTAAGGAGAAAGAATTCAAGAAAGCATTCATCCATCCTCAAGCATTCTAGCATCCATTTTCATGAAGGAGATCCATTGGAGGCCATTGAAGGATTCAAACTACATAGTGCCCTTTTGGTGATCTCTCCATCCACCATCTTCCAAGCCTCTTCCAAATCAAGAACCCATTCAAGACTTGGTGTTGGAGATCTATAAGCAAGAGATTGAAGAAATCCTACATTCTATATTCCAAATTTTGGTGTATACTTTTGGATCCTCGAATCTGCCACAAGGACTTTTTACAAGAAAGGTGAATTTATGCATTTACTTTGTTTACTTCTACAATTTCAATTACATATATTTGAGGTTAATTCCAAAACTAGGGTTTGACCAAGGAAAACCCCTCCCCCCCAACAAACAAATCTCTTTTTCTTGTAGCTATAGGTTTAGGACTACAGATTTGGACTCAGATCTGGATACCCTTTTCGGCTTTCTTTTGGGCTCCGCGAATAGATTTTTTGTCGAGGCTGTGCAGGTTAGGGTCGACATTATTGGGTCAGGGGTAACATTTGTGGGTCAAGGTCAAAATTTTTCACAAGACGGTGTCGGATCAAAAAAATATTTTTGGGTTTTGTTCATCTCTGTGTTTTGATTCCGAATCATACTTCAGAGTTTCCAAAAACAGAGTACAGACCTCAGAAAATAACATTCTTTGATCTACAATTCTTCAAGGTTAGTAATTTCTCTCATCCTTTTCAATTACTGTCATATATCATTTCTACATTGTCAATTAACAAAATTTAAGATCTCCCTCTTTGTTTTCATTTCCAAATGGTTGATTCATTTGTGCATTAATCCCTCTTTTGGGTTGATCAACTTGTATCTTTCATTTGTGCATTTGAGGATAGAAGAGGAGCATCTTATCTTCCTCATAATCACATTTAAAAACAATTACAATTTAAATGTAAAGGTTAAGGAAATACACAATCAACCCCTAATAAAAATAAATAAACACGATTTTTCTTCCTTTACATTTTGGTGAACCCGTGATAGACAACTCTTTCCTTTTTGGTGTTAGATTTACATGTTTATGCTAGATCTTGCATGTTCTTTCAATTACATTCAAAATTAATAAATCAAAATCTCATGTTTGTTCATTTGCATTATATTGGTGTATGAGCTTTACCACCTCTACTCCTACTTATAGTATCCCGGTTAGAAGAAGCCATAGACTTATGGGTTCCTTCGATCCTAAGTCTTCCTCTCCTTTCCTTATGATTCTTGATGATAATTTGATAACTCATGATTCCAATCCTTCTATGGAGTATAAATATTCTCACTCATCTCATGATGAGGATGATGCTTTAAGAGTTCCTTTTTAACAAGTGCAAAACCTTTCAACCGAACTTGATAAAATGGAAAATATCCAAGAAAACCATAATAAAGATTCTATCCAAGCTATAGAGGCTCTTAAGAAAGTCCTCTGTGATAACATCTAAGGTGTTAATTTATTACGTAGTATTACTCATCTTGTGAATTTGAATGTTAAACCTTTAGCTCAAGAAGCTCAAGAGTTAGGATTTACACCCATTGTCACTAGCGTAGGACCTTCTTCTATTTCTCTACCTAGTATTCCTTCTTACACTCCTCCTTTGATGACAACTTCTCTCCCAAGTGCACCTATCCCTGTGAGTGTTCCGCTGGTATCTTTACCTACCTCACAACCTTCATATCATAGTGTGCCTTTTAATTATAATAATCCTCTTCCAACTATGGTTGCTAATGTTCCATCGATTGTGTCTTCTATTCTTGTTGCTTCTTATACTTTTCCTAGTGTTCCCAATATTGCTATGCCACATGTTTCTTCTAATGATTCCACACTTATTAGTTTGGCTCAAACTATGTCATCTTTACAACAACAACTTGCATCTTTAACTCAATCCAAATTTAGCATTCCTACATGTGACATGGGTAGTCCTTTATCTTTAGACATCATTCGTGCTACTTTCCTTCAACAAGATGATATGCCTTGTCTTGAGAATTACAATGGTAAAGGTGATCCTTTTACTCATGTTAAAATATTTCAAATCCTTTGTAGTGATTATGCTCATGACCATAGTGTCTTAGCTAAATTGTTTGCTAGAACCTTTTGAGATAAGGCTTTACAATGGTATTGTTCGTTACCTCCTTATTCCATTGATTCTTTTCCTAAACTTGCTAATTCCTTTATTCAAAAATTTCAAAATAACATTGGTCCACAAGTGTCCTTATCTGATTTAATGCAATGTAAACAAAACATTAAGGAAAATTTGAAGGACTTTATTGGTAGATTTAAGCATTTACATGCTCAGATTTCTTATCCTGTTCCTGATATTGATATTCAACATATGTTTATTTTGAATTTATAAAAGGATATTAGAGATAAGATCATGCTTACTAAATTTACCTCCTTTCAACAATTGTGCGCAACACTTCACGATTATCAATTACAAGTGAGTCAGTTTGAGAGAAACACTCCAATGGCTCCTATTCTAGTTGATAAGAGTGATAATGCTCCTAATCCTAATAAGTTTCAGAAACCTAACAACTATGTCAAGATTAATAAACAGATGAATGTAGTTGTTGATCGACTTGCGGCTACATCCAATAATGCTACTTCTGCATCCACTAGTTTCCGTATGAATCATACGTTTACTCCTCTCTTTGAAACTTTGAATTCTATAATGAGTAGGCTGTTAAGTGCTAATATGATTACCTTGCCTCCTATTCAACCTCTTCTTCCCACCATGATAGCTTCAAAATCATTTGATTCTAAATCTTTCTACCAATACCATCGCCAGAATGGCCATGACACTGAAAAATGTTATTCTCTAAAGCTTAAAATTCAAGTCTTAATTGATTCTAAAACTTTAACTGTTGATAATTTTGATGGTAATGAGAATAAATCTATTTCTCCTCCTAAGAAAAACCTTTAAATCTATACAAATCCTTTGCCTACACATGATACAAATACTATAGCTCAACCATCTTCTGTGGATATCGTTTACGATTCAAAGATGGATGATCTTAATCATATTGTTAATCATGTGGAGAGTGTTGTGCCATCTCAACTTACTATTCAAGATCCTGCACCTCCACTTCAACTTCCAATTCCACCTAAACATCAAAAACAAACTAAGGATAAGCGACCTAGGGAACTTTTAATTATCTTTGATGATTTTGAAACAATTAAAGCTCCCGATGGTCCCCTTTATATCTATGCTAGGATTGCTAAGATACCTACTCGTGGTTGTCTAGTTGATCCCACATCTCTAATAAATGTCATTACTGAGGAAAATCTCTTTATGAAAGGACTACAATGTGATTGTTATGATCCATCTGATGCATGGATCCAAACAAGTAATGGTTTTCTTTATCCTGCACTTGGTTCTATTAACTTACTTGTTGAACTTTGTGGTAAAGTTGTAGATACTGTTAGAGTAATTTAGTAATTACTCTTTTGTGCTTAAGTTAGACTTAGGAACTTTCTATTTCTGAGAGTTTCCCTTTTAGGGCTTCGGTATCCTTTATAAGGATTCACCGCTTTACTTTTCAGTATCGAGATTGTAAATCATTTCATTGTTGAATATAGAACATAATTTCTGTCAACATGCATTTGCAGTCTCTGGCCTATCGGCCTCCATAGATTCTTCTGTCTTCTCTCTTCTGTCTGCTTCTTCTTCTTCTTTGTAACTGTCTTGCATGTAGGTGATCTTGGTTGTATTAATGTTCATCAATTCTAACATGGTATCAGAGCCACTCTGCAGCTGGCTGTTCGTTATTTGTTGAAGCAGCGAGGGTTTGAAGCTCTCAGAAGCTTTTCCGGCATTTGTCTCTGGTTCTGGGGGGGTCTGTATTTTTCAGAGCTGTTTGAGCCGAAATGGACTCCACCATTGCGTCCAGAAGGCCCGGGAGAGTCGAAATCATATAAAATTTTGACCATTTTGGGCACCGGGGCTCTGGGAAAATTTTCTTGCCCTCTCAAGGGCCGTACGGATGAGAAAAATAAAAAAAAAATAATTAAAAAAACACATTTCATGTGTTTTATTGCGTTTAATATTACGCATCCAGTGCAAAACGGATCCCGTCGCCGCCGCACCGCCACAGGACCGCCCGAGCGCCCCCGCCACCGGCCAACGCCGCCTCAGCCGGCCCTCTGCTCGGCGGCCCTCTGTCGCCCTCAGCCGGCCCACAGCCGGTCCCCTGCTGCCGCCACTCAGCGGCGCCCCCACCGCCGCTCGGCCCCGACGGCCGCCCTCTGTTTGCTGCCGCCTAAGCGGCGCTCTCTACCGCTCCCCCCGTGGTTGTCATCCTCCGCCAGCGCCCACACCGCCGCTCCACCAGCGGTGGCGGGATTTATAAAACCCCCGCGGGCTTATGCTTTCGGCGCGCGGTCACATGGAGGGACCGGGGGCTCCGGTCTAGCCCCTGCGTGGGCCATGCGACCGGGAGCCTCCTTTTTTAGCCCCTGGGGGCCATTTTTATGCTTTTTGGAGCTTTTTTGGGGGTACCTGTCTGTTTTCGCTCTATAGGGAGCATACGGAGGTCTTTTTTTGACTTCTTTATATCGTCGGAAAGATCTTTCCGAGATCTTTCCAACTATGGTGATTATATTTTTGGGTTCCACCATTTCAACAGTGTTTTTTTCTGTTGAAGTCCGATGTCTTTCTTTGCCTTCCGGGAGTCATATCTGGCTCATCCGGACTCCTTTTTCGGCAAACGGGATATCGTCGGAAAGCTGATTCTGTGTACTATTCAGTGGCCGAGGTATTTCTTCTAGATGTTGCTACAGGTTTTCACTCCTCTGAGTTATGCAGTTTATGCCCTCTGGTGGTGTACTTGGTTCTACAGGTCCGGGGATCTCTTCCTCTGAGTTCATAGTGCACTCTTCTTTCTGACTTCTAAGCTTGCATGCTCTTTCTGATGTATCTTTGTTCTGTAAACGCACTGAGATAAAGTGCCTTCTTCTGCTTTCTTGGGATCTTACACACCTGGTTTGGTTGATGTACCTGCACTGTGTTATAAAGTGCCATGGGGGGATTCTGATGCATTTGCCACTATAGGCGCATCTACTTTTGTCAAGTGAGCATACCTTCCATGACATTAGCCCATGTAGTCTGTGTCTATGACACCGCCCTTTATCCTGTTTTTGTACCTCTGTTGCACTTGGTGTTCCTGGTTCTTCTTCTGCAGCTGTTTCTGGTACTGCATTTCAGTGTTCCTGTCACCTCTCCCAGCTCAGCATTATGGGGGGGTTCACCTGTTGGTTCTATTG
>MU225079.1:5008271-5032253 GCA_018584345.1 Thuja plicata
TATAAGGATTCACCGCTTTACTTTTCAGTATCGAGATTGTAAATCATTTCATTGTTGAATATAGAACATAATTTCTGTCAACATGCATTTGTAGTCTCTGGCCTATCGGCCTCCATAGATTCTTCTGTCTTCTCTCTTCTGTCTGCTTCTTCTTCTTTGTAACTGTCTTGCATGCAGGTGATCTTAGTTGTATTGATGTTCATCAATTCTAACAGATACTACCTTCATCATTATCCCTACTTCTGATCAATTTCAAATCAAATTTGGTTTACCTTGGATATCTGCTATGCATGCTATCACTTCTCCCATTCATAAATGTCTTAAGTTTATTCATAATGGAGAAGTCAAGATGATTAATCATAGTTTGTATCAACCTTCTAGGCCTAGAGATTGTACTACTCTTGATTTCTTTTGGCCATCATTACCTAACTCATGTCCTCCTCACCCTGATCATCTCTTTTGCTCATACCAAGCTTACAAACATCAAAATTTTTTTGAGTTAAGTATGTCTCGGATAGATCCTAACCATGGTCTTTTGCCTACTCCTTCCATACCTCCTTTATCAATTACTTCTAATTATACTAATCAAACTTCTACTTTTTTATCACAATCTATTGAGAATCCTCCCATAGAACCTGTGAAGGAATCTGTGCTCATTCCTCCTAGTTCTCAACATGTGGTAACCAAAGATAAACGTAACAAATCTGCTAATGAACATCGTAAGAAGCGTAGAGCTAATGCTAGGGCTTGGGCTTCTCTTCTCCAAAACTCCTTACCTTCTTTTCATCAACCTATGCCTGATGTGTCAAAAGAAGTCAATATTCATAATGATGTTAAGATGAATGAGTATGATGATCCTATTCACATCATAGAACCCATTTCAATCAACCTTGATGAGGAGGACACTCTCAATGATCCTATTGATCGTAGTGATGAATATGAGACCATTGATCTTGATATTGATCTACCTCATATGCTTTTAAATCAGTTAATAATTACACCTAGTATTGAGCATTGCGATTCTCAAGAGGATCCTTGTTTGGAACTAGCTATCATTCCTACTGTATTGGATATAGTCCGTCTTGCATGTTGCCCACCTTCCATCAATAACATAAACCAAGATGGGGAGGGTCGGCAATGTGCTTGATTGGATTATCTTTTATGGTATCCCTTTTTGTGTTTGCATGTTGTAATGTGCCTCTCCCATAATGTATTTGCTAAATGTTTGATAGACTCTTTTATATGACCCTTGTTACTTTGTTGGTGCAAGGTGATAAAGGAATCAAACCTGTTGTACAAATTCTTCTATATGGATCTTTGTTCTTCTATATGTTGTTTCATGCTATGTTGTACTTGTTCTATTTTTTGTAACTATTTTTCTTTTGTAGTCTGCTTGGATCTGCGACATGGTAGCACTAATTCTTTTTGGTCTCCAGGTTGTGGTCCGAAAAGATTCTTTGTCGTAACTCTTAAGTTTCTTTCCTCCATTGTGATTGTAGTTCTACTTTCTTTGGGGAATGATGTCAATTCATTTGCAATAATATCATATTTCTATATACATGTTATCTTATGATCATACTGACCCCACATTAGGTAGATCCCTCTTGTGTTCTTATGTATGTTTATATTTTATTTCCCTTGATTTGTCTTCCTTTGAGGGCATCTCGCAGTGGAAACGTAATTCATAGAGTTGTTTATGTTTCCATTAAAACCATTGCTCCTGTTAAAGTGTTAGAAATGACTTTAATGTGGGGGCATACACTCTACTCACTCTTTGCACACATGCACATTCAAAATAATTTTCAATACTTAAAAATTTTCCCTTTATGGATTAAAAACTAATCCTTAAAGCATGGACATTTTACCTTTTAGGATCTCTTGATCCCTCCAGTTTAAATTTACATGGATCTCTCGATCCTGCTAGTTTTTAATTTGTAATGTTTTTGATCCCTTTAAGAACAGATCTCCCTGATGGGTTGACTAGTGAGTAGCCACATTCACTAGGTAGTTCAACTCCATCTCTCCAGTTACGCTTTTTGTGTGGTTCACAATGGGACATAGGTTCTCATTGGGCAAGATAATCACACCCCCCTCTCTTTTTCTCTCTTTAACTAGGTGATGTCTCTCTTATCTTGATATTAGGGTTGATAAATACTTAAGTCTCTTGGGGGCTTGAGGATTTCTTTTTCCCTTTTGATTCCAATAAGATTGTCTGTTCTGTATGTTCTCCTTTACCAAGAGTTTGTGTTGAGTTCATACTCTTGCTAAAGTGGGGGCTAAATGTATAGTCAGAAAATGGAAGCACTTCCATGATAGACTAGTTTAGCCTTTTGAGTAAGTGGTTTGGGATCATGTCAATCACCTTGTGTGGGTTCCTGATCTAGACCTAGTTTTCCCCCTGTTCTGCCCCACTTTCCACTTCTTTCCAACTCGATTTCTGCATTATGGACTGCAGACCTGAGATCTTGGACCTCAAGGTAAGGGTTGAACTTTTTGGTCTATGTCAACCTCGACCCTAACCTAGGTCAATGTCAACCTCGACCTTGACCCAGGGTTTAGATCCTGGGGTCCCATAGTTTTCAGATGTCGGTCTTTGCAAAAGTTGTTTCCCACTTTCAGGTCGACTGTTTTGGGTTGCGAAGCGTCGATTCCTAAATTATATTTAATATAGGTCCTCTCCTAGGGGTAAAGACTTTAATGGGAATTTAATTATCCTATGTTGGCCTCCTTAGAAGATTGTGCCCTAGTTTCATATAAAAGGGAGCTTTCTCCTCTCATTTTCTCTAAGTCTTCTAATCATGATCAAGCATTCTCAAACTTTCATCAAGTGCAATTCCAGCAAGCTAAGGAGTAAGAATTCAAGCTAGCATTCATTCATCCTCAATCATTCTAGCATCCATTTTCATGAAGGAGATCCATTGGAGGCCATTGAAGGATTCAAACTACATAGTGCCGTTTTGGTGATCTCTCCATCCACCTTCTTCCAAGCCTCTTCCAAATCAAGAACCCATTCAAGACTTGGTGTTGGAGATCTACAAGCAAGAGATTGAAGACATCCTACATTCTACATTCCACATTTTGGTGTATACTTGTGGATCCACGGATTTGAATCCACCACAAGGACTTTCTACAAGCAAGGTGAATTTATGCATTTACTTTGTTTACTTCTGGAATTTCAATTACATATATTTGAGGTTGATTCCAAAACTGGGGTTTGACCAAGGCAAAACCATCCCCCCAACAAACAAATCTCTTTTTCTTGTAGGTACAGGTTTGGGACTATGGATTTGGACTCAGATCTGGATACCCTTTTCGGCTTTCTTTCGGGCTTCGTGAACAGATTTTCTGTCGAGGCTGTGCAGGTCAGGGTCGACATTATTGGGTCAGGGGTGACATTTGTGGGTCAAGGTTGACCTTTTTCACAATATGGTGTTGGATCAGAAAAATATTTCTGGGTTTTGTTCATCTCTGCGTTCCGATTCCGGATCATACTTAAGATTTTCTAGAAATATAGTATAGACCTCAGAAAATAGCATTCTTTGATCTATAATTCTTCAAGGTTAGTAATTTCTCTCATCCTTTTCAATTATTGTCATATATCATATCTACATTGCCAATTTACAGAATTTAAGATCTCCCTCTTTCTTTTCATTTCCAAATGGTTGATTCATTTGTGCATTAATCCCTCTTTTGGGTTGATCAACTTGGATCTTTCATTTGTGCATTTGAGGATAGAAGAGGAGCATCTTATCTTCCTCATAATCAAATTTCAAAACAATTACAATTTAAATTTAAAGGTTAAGGAAATACACAATCAAACCCTAATATAAATAAATAAACAAGATTTTTCTTCCTTTACAATATTCTACAATAATATTATGTTCCTTGTCAACAATTTTATAGTAAACACCTATGTGAACACTAATTCCTAACGATATTTAATAGAAATTTAATTGGAGTTTATGTGAGATCTTTATTAGTGCGCACACCAATATTTCCATAATGCATTATCTACAAATTGTTAAAAAAATAATCCTAAAATCATATTGAGGCAAATCTCACAATTAGCCTTCTGAACTCATTTTTTCCTTTGGTTTCATATTATAATCCAACTCTAATTTTTTTAGAGGATTCAACTACGGCCAGGAGGATACATTAGCTCATCTTACATGACACCACATATGAGAAGGGACACTACCATGCTAGTAGAAATAGGACCACGCTAGTGCAAACAAGACCACCCTAGTACAAATATGTTTCCATACACATTCATTCTTGTGCAAGATTGTCACAAACACATATTTTTCTATGCAATTACAACAATAAAGAAATTTCTCATAACCTCTATTCACCCTCTTGCATCTATGCAAGCCTTTAAACAAACACACCTCTTCTTCCCCAACTCTTACTTTCATGCTTTGCCATAATTTGAATATGTGCAACGTCAACTCTTATAATTTCTTGCTAATGGAAAAATGAAATAAATTGTTGTTAAACTTATTATTATATATTTTTATTTAGATTTTAGATGATACAAAAAAATTATATTGCAATTAAAACTAGCACCACATTTTATTAGAGAATTTTTTTTTTAATCTATATTTTGATAAACATCACATGGTTGTTTTTTTATAACTGAAGTGAGGGATGAGGGACCTCTTGTAGTGCCCACCCTTTAGTAGCTTTTAGTTTATTTTGTTAAACTCTTTTTGGCCACTTGCATGTGTGGATCGACTACTCTAGTTTCTATTTGCTGTTGATATTGTATGACTTTTCACTAGATTGCAGTTAGTAAGAACCATGGATTTTGTGTGATTTGATATTGTTATAGTTAGACTTATGATCAGTTTTATTATGTTTATCTCATGTTATGATTACATTTATGGTTATGGATTACTGACAATATTGACACCATATTTATATGCACATAGAACATATGTATGCTTTTACTTTGTGTAAAATGTGATTTTATGTTATGAGGTGGGGTCGTAGTTACTTGCGTGTGAGACCCACACGACCTACCATTCTTGACCATTTCTTTTTACATATTATATGTATGCACATGTTCATCTTTGTGATGACAGGATTGCAGGTACCAGGCATTGTCTTCCCTAAATTGGCAGGAGTGAGCGTGCCCTATTGTAACATCTCAATGGTAAGAGGGGGAAGATAATAAACAGATCCAAAACCCTAACTTAAACCATTTATTGTCCTAATTAGTGGACAAGATTTTGTTTCTTCACCCTTTGAAATCCATCAAGTGACATGAATTCGGGAACCTTTCCTTGGGTCTAAGTTTTGCTTGTTTTGGTTACAATGGGTTTTTAGGTTGTATGCTTGGTTTAAGGTTATTCGTGTTAGAATAGAAATTTGGTTTTATGTTATTAATGTTATATTTATTTAAATCATGTAATTATTAAATAACTAATCAATGGGGTATTTGATTAATAAAATTTAATTAAAATACCTTTGTCAATTTAATAGATTTGAATGGAATTCATAACTTTTATTAAAAAGGTGTAATAAACTTTTAAGTTCAGAATTGAATTAAAGTTGTCTTTTGGAGGATAAAGATGATTTTTTTTGTAAAATCAAATCTTTTGACTCCAAATTCAAATTGTAGTTACTTCTAACCTTAGGGGTAAGTATAGAAACCCTAGGTTAGTAGTTTTTTTCTCTATTTTAGGAAATTTTTGGGCTCTTTTGAAGAACACAAAAGTTGAGGGATTTGAACTCTAAATCTTGCCAAAGAGGAATTTCTCGAAGTTGAAGAACAATTTGGAAAGCTTGCTTGTTTACTACTGGATCAGTGGTTTCCGAATTGTGAAGGAATTAAGGTAGGATCCTAAATCTGAACTGGTTTGTCTGTTTTATGAGTTTAATCTTTTTTTGTGAATGTTGTAATTTTGCTTAAAGATTAGTTTTGGTTTATGGGTTGGATCTAAAAATCATTATGTATACCTCAAGGTGGGTTTTGACTAGTTATATTGATTTAGAACTATAGTAAATAGATTAGTAAATCTAAATCTATGAATTTGTGAAAAAAAAGGTTTCTTAGGAAAAAATTGTACGTTCTTGAGGGTTTTCAAAAACTAGGTGAAATGCACTCTAGACTTAGAAAAATTAAACCCATTAGTTTTCAAGCTAAACAAGAACATGGCTCTATTTCATATAATTTATTTATATATTCCCACCTTAGAATAATTAATATTGTTTTTATATGTTTTTAGTTTTTTAATATATATATATATATATATATATATATATATATATATATATATATATATTTTTTTATATATATATATATATATATATATATATATATATATATATATATATATATTCTTTTTCATGTTGCTATGTTTTTTTTTGATAAAAATGGCAGTGTCATTATATTGTATTAATAAAACTGCTTCGGAGAGGCTCCGGGGGGAAATAAGCAAAAGGAAAAGCCCCCATCTTAGCCAAAAAACAAAATACAAAGAATGATAGCTATTAATTTATACAACCAAACGAAGCTTCTCTTTTAGAGAGAGACCCACCAAAACCTAGAAAATATACAACCTAATCCAACCCTGAACGTATCCAAAAACCTAAAAACAAGCTAGGGTGATTGAGGATATGCATTCCAAAAAGGAGGTCGTAGATTCTAAAAATTGAATTTGAACCAGCTATTAGAAATCACCTGGGCTTGATCTTCCCACCATAATGGCATGGACACTGCCATCTTGGGTGAAATACACCTGAGGAGCTAGCCAAGTTTGTAGACACCTCTGTCCATGGAGAAGTAGAGGACCTCATAATGCCCTCGGCCCCAGCGAACTGCACCAGGGTGTACATACTATCAAAAAGTGAATAAGCATCCACAAACACCAAACCTGGCACTATGCTTGCTATTGTAGCCATCTCCCTTCTAAAGAAGACATGATCCCTTATTTCCATCCCTAGTTTGAAGATGTTGAACATTCTAACATACTCCATCTTATTATCCAACAATTCCAGGGAGAATAAACCTCCCACCTAGGCCGTTGATGAGCGTAGACTATAACCTTTAATTTCTTTGTGTATGTCTTCAGAGGAAGCAAAGTCCTCCTTAATTAGCTTACCCACCATCCCCATGAGTGGAACATAGTCTTTTAGGATGTCGAAAGCATTCGATAAGAAAATTGAAACCACCTGTGAATGATAGAGACACCTCGGTGCCATGGGGAGCAGAACATTGTCGCCAATAACACGGCGGACGACATCCTCAACTTCGATTGGCAGTGGATGAAAGGCCATGTGCATATGGCACCTGAGATGCATACTCCCAATTGAGAATTCCCACTCTTTAGCCTCCAACTCAATCCTAAAATTAAACCCTCTGTACTCCATGTCATAACTGTCTAAAACCCAAAAAACCAGAGAAAATGGCACAAGCGAGCGTACAACTTAGTGAAAATCATGATTAAGAGCGAGTGGGTGAAGAGGAAGATTTAAAGCTCAACTAAACCCATGCAATCAATGTAGGAATAAAGGGTGTCCTTCATCCCAATGATCTCGCACGCCTAAGGATATTGTAATCTTGTCCTTGGGCATAGCATAGCCAAGTGAACAAACTACAAGGGCGAAGATGATTTCGTCAATGGTACTTGGTTGAAATAATTCAAAGATGCCACACTGAGCCAACACTTATAAAAAAATGTGTTTACATCCCCCGAGGAGACCCCAAGTACCACGAGTGCACATATCATCATAAAGGTTGTATGCACGAGGGATTTGAGATTGATATTGGGAGAAGGAAAGCTACAAAGTACGGGCCAAAAATGCTTGATATTCTACCATGAAGGCATAACCAAGAGAGAAATCCATCACCACTTTTAAAAAAATATGAAAGAAGTGAGGCCATTGTACCCAAAACCTGTTGATAATAGTAAAGGAAAGTGCAGATGATAATCCCTAGGAACCATGTGTGGGATTAATTTGTTACTCAGTATAGCCATGATGAGCCATGACCAAGTTCTCTTATTAATAGAGAGTTCTATGTATGAAGAGTGGAGATCTCCCTCGCCATCTAGGATAGGCCTTTATCCACCAAAAATGTTTGAATTAATGATTCTCTATCCCAATATACTGAGCCTCTCTCCAATTCCTCACCTTAGCTAGCCAACCAATCAGCCAAACCATTCGCTTCAATGAAATAATGAGAGATTTTATATTCATCAAAATGGTAAAGTAGCAACCATACCTAATTCAAGACATATTGGATCTCCCAGCTAGCTACACATATTAACATGAGGGCTGAAGTAATAATCTGAGAGCCCCCTTCAATATGGATTTTGTTGATGCCATAGGATACTACAAGAGTAATTCCTAAATGTAAGGCCCAAGCCTCTGCTATGTTATTTGATCCCATAGGGACCTTAGAGAAAGCGTCTCTGATAATCGTAGAGTTGGAATCCCTCAAAAGACATCCAATCCCTAAAATCCCTGGGTTACCCTTTGAAGCCCCATGAAAATTGAGTTTAACCAATTGCTCATCAGGGGGCTCCCACTTGATGTCCTTCCTACATTCCTTTTTGGTTTGTTTTTGAATCAGAGCTCCCTTAAAAGGAATATGAATGTGGAGCCAAGATTTCATAACCTTTGAGTCATGAGAGGAGAACAATGAGGATAAGGATTTAGAGCATGTTGTAAATGCATTAACCATTTTAGAAACTGATTTTTTGACCACCACACAAACTTGGTCCACAGGGCATGATTGTTTTCTAAAAATTCTCTTATTTCTCTCCCACCATATGCACCACGTGATGGCTGCTAGGATCACTCTCCAAATCTGCGCAAACAAAGAGTCTTTATAGAGGAGAGTCCATTGATGAAGAAGGAAAAGATTCTTTATAAAGGACCATACCAACCTAGCTTCCCTAAGATCCAATACCATATATCTTGAGCAAAGGAGAAACAAACAAGAATATGGCTAGAATCTTCAGAGTGTAAGCCAAACATGACACACTAAAAACTATTCGCAATGCCAAATCTAAGGAGACGGTCACCAGTGAGGATCCTCTCAAGAATTTCCAACCATAAGAAAGATTAAGATTTTGGTAGGACTGTTGAATACCAACAAAATTGAAATAGATGCTTACTCAGGGGCCATCTCTGAGTAGTTAAAGTCAGATATCCCAACTTCACTGAGTATCTACCATCTGGAGCTATAGACTAGATCAACTTGTCACCTTTGCAAGATAGGTGGAGGGGCCTTTGTTCAAACCTACCAACTAATAAATCTATCTGATCCTGGGGGAGATCCACCAGAGATAGGTCTTTCTGTTCTGCCTTAGTATCCTCAACTGTCTTGGACATGATAATAAAATCCTGCACTTTATCCCCCCTTTATTGTTGAAGCATGTCCTTGGTTGAAGGTAGAAGCCCAGGAAAAGAGGAAAAAAAGGTAGACCATTCCATGAGTCATCCCAAAAATTAGCCTTGTTCCCCGAATTCACCACCCAAGATAGAAATGGAAGAATCACTTGGTGACATTTGATAAAAAAGTTCTACACTGCAGAACCCATCAGGGGGTTACTGATTGTAAATATCTGGGCAAGATCATCACAATCCAAATATTTAACCGTGATGATTCTAGCCCAAAGTGAACCTGAATTTTCATAAAGTTTCCAAGATAATTTAGCTCCAAGTCTAATGTTTCTCTCATGCATACTATGAAGCCCCACCCCCCGTAGTCCTTGGGAAGATAGATCTTGTCCCATGCAACAAGAGGGAATTTTTCTGCACCACCCATGTTCCCTTTCCAGATGAAGTCTTTGAGGAATTTGCAAATCTTTTCCAATACTGCCCTAGGCACCAAAAGAACTTGTCATAATGTAACTTGGGATAGAGGAAAAAACTATCTTGACAAGAATAATTATTCCAGCCAAAGAGAGCCATCTAGGCTTCCAAAAAGAAATCCTATCCCTGATGGAATGAAAGATGTTGTCCCAATATGAAGCTCTGTCTGAGCCCTAAAAAAAGGGGATACCCAAATATGTACTTGGAGTTTCAACAACTTCAAAGCCAAGCAGGGTTTTAATGGTTGATTGAGAAGACTTAGGCAAATTGAATAAAAATATTTTTGATTTATATTTATTAAGTTTCTGACCCAAGAGACTACAATACTCTTCCAAATTTTCCTCAACCACTCTAGCTTTGTGAATGGAACCCATACCATATAATAAGGAATCATCTACAAATAAGGTATGTGTGACTGATAACTAAGATTGATGAAGGGTAATACCTTCCCAAATGCCTTGAGAGTTTTTATAGGAAATTAACCTTCTTAGACCTTTTGCCATAATGATGAATAGGAAAGGGGACAAGGAGTCCCCCTGTTCGACCCCTTGTGAAGAAGAAATAAAGCCATACGGAGAACCATTAATCAAGAATAAAAAATTAGCCCCTCTAACACATGCCAAGATCCACTTCATCCACTTTTTACCCAAACCCATCTTATGCATTACCTTCTTTAAGAAAGACCAATTAACTCTATCATATGATTTCATCATATCTAATTTGAGGATCATTGAATGAAGAGCCTGAATCTTAATTGAATGAAGAACCTCATAGGAAATTAGGGAACCTTCCACTGTGTCCTTTCTTGGGACAAAACCTCCCTGATGGTCATAGGTAATTTTAGGAATAATCTTACTAAGCCGATGGGAAATGGACTTAGTGATGATCTTGTATATGGTGTTGCATAAAGAGACTAAAATCTTCAAAGGTTGAGGGGTTGGGGCACTTGGGAATCAAGGTGATAAAGGTATTATTAAATGGTTTGAACATGCAAGCATTCTGCCTTGATTCCTCCATAGCCTCAAAAATGTCCACCCCATGAAGTCCCAACACTTTTGAAAAAATAAGGGAGTAAGGCCATCCAGTCCAAGAGCCTTATCAGCCTCCATTGCAAACACTGAAGCCTTCACCTCATCTAGGGTGAAAGGATGCATCATAAAATTATTATCCTCTTCTAAAACCAATGTAGGAATATAGTCTAGAGAATCCGGAGAAGAAAATGGGGCATCCAAACCTACTGCATTAGAAAGAAGATCCTAAAAAAATGGACTGCTTCAAGTTGGATGTCCTTCTCACTATTAAGAAGGACATCATTAGCATCTTTAATTTGAAAGATATATTTCTTTTGTCTCTTTACCTTTGCTGATGCATAAAATAAATTGGTGTTCCGATCCCCTTCTTTAAGCTGAAGTTCTCTAGATCGCTGCCTCTAATAAGTTTCTTCCCTAATCAACACTTCATCTAATATTTCTTGTAGATCCTTTTGAATATCATAAACCTGCTGATTTAAGCCATTGTGGAGAACATGTTCATTCCAGGTCTCTAGTTATTTTTGGAGTGACAAATTATCATAAAAAATGTTCCCAAAATAATGTTGGTTCCAATCCTTAATCTTAGCCTTCATACATGCCAATTTCCTATATAGCTGAAACAACTTGTAGCCATCTGCAATAGGGCATTGAGACCAACATTGGAAAAGTAGCACTATAATTTTTTGATCTTTGAACCACATGCGTTCAATCTTGAAATACAACTTTGGCTTAAAGGTGTTAGCTCCCAAGTCCATCTCCAGACTTACCGCGTAATGATCAGAACTGAGTAGATTGAGGATATTGGAGGTACAACAACCATGGTCCAAAATCCAATTTGAGTTTATCAGAAATATGTCCAGCCTGACTCCAACAAAATGGCTTCCCTTTCTCCTATTCAACCATGTCACCTTACCATTAAGTAGAATGCAGTTATAAAGAGCGTTACCCTCAACAAAATTTCTGAAATCTTGGGTTACCCTGTAAGAGGGATCTGCATCTCCCACCTTATCCATATCCCCCATTGTAGAATTAAAATAACCCCCTAATTTGACCTTGGAAAAATCAAGGTTTAAGATGGCTTAAGATAATACCTCCCAGAGACTCTATTTCCTAACCATTGAAACCTGACCATAGACATTTGTCAGATAAAAAGAGGCTGAAAAAGTTGACACCTCAGCTGGTATCCAATTAGTATTTGAGGCAACCAACTCAACTTCACATTTATGAGGTTTCCAAAAAATAGCTAAGCCTCTAGAGGCCCCTGTGGAAGAAACATGTGCATAGGCCCAACCCTTCCATGAACCAAAAATTCTATCTCCTTTTTTCTGGGAAAGTTTAGTTTCTTGAATCAATAAGATATCATCCCTGCTTACCAAGAGTTGATCCTTAATAAGTTGGAGCTTGTTAGAGGCATTAATTCCTCTAAAATTCCATGAGATGATCTTCATTGTTTCCTCATAGAGAATTTTACTCTCCTTCCTTGCTTCATCTATTTGTCTATTGAAGCTACAACCTCAACTTTGGACTTCCTAGGAATTTTGGAAAAGGGAAGAGTCGATTGGATCCCCGCAGCGATCTCCTCATCTGTTGTCTTCCCCTTTGTGGGTCGTCCCCTAGGCTTCTTAACTAAAGAACATACTGATATTTTTGAAGTATCCGCAGCTGGCTGTAGAATGACATATGAGTTCATTATAGGAGAATGTTCTCCTTTAATATTCCCTCTATGTAAGCCCATAGTTAAGTCCTGACTTGATTCCACCTCCCGTGCCTCTTCATCAAAAATCTTATCTGCCACTCCCAACATCATTGTGTCAACGAAGCCATCTAGATCTGCCTCTGAAAGTTTTCAAAAACATGATGTTGGGAGCCTCCAACATTCTTCTTATTGTCAAAAAGTACTTCAGTGGTAGATGAGGGTGATTGGAGTTCTTCTATACCCTATTGAGATTTCCCATCTAGTTGGTTTGAATCTAATTCTTATAAAAATTTATGTTGGAGATTCCTCCTAAATGATGGAAGGGAAGAAACCCCTTCCAACCCCACTGTAGATGAGGGAGAATCATGATCCTGAGCATCATCAAATAGCCAATCTGGCTCATAATCTAAATCCAAACTTGCAATCTTCTAGTTCCCACAGGGGAAAACCTTTCCTGGGTTAGGAAAAAATTTAGACTCGTGTGAGTGACCATGATGACCCTCACCAAATTTAGACTTGTGTGGGTGATCATGATGACCCTCACCTAGGTCTATACTGGGTATAAGTGAGGTACTATTTACAAAGTTAAGATCCTCCATCCCATTTTGTATACAATGCAGATTACTCATCCCATGAACCCCTTGATCAACAATCTGTTGCAAGTCTAGAAATAAGTCAACCTGAGTAGAATCACATATTGGACCCTCCTGAAGCATGTCCCTATCATATAAAAACTACTATAGTTCTTCACAAAGTCCATCCTACACATCCTCAAAATGAGATGGAGACTTAAACCAAAGTGTATCCCCATGTGTATTGTTCAAAGCAACCAGATCCAAAAATCAACTGACAACAATTTTGTGGGTAAAAAGAAGAGAGTCCATAAAACAACCAATCCCTGTGGAGCTAGTAGAAGAAACTGACTTATGTGAATTTTGAATAAAAAAGAAACCAAGGACTTGGGGTCATTTTGATCCTTTAGAGCCACAACTTGACATTAGGATGGTGAGGAATAAGGATCCAAACAAACTTTATTAAAATTAGGGTCACCCTTCTGGCATTGGGAAAATAGGTGACCAAGTGAAGCCATCTTATTGATAACAGTATGAGAGATATCCACATGAACGGGTTGATGAAAAGGCCCAAACTTAGATTCAAGACATAATATTATTGGCTACTTCTTATACAAATCCCTGAGGAGGCATAGTCTAGAGGGGAGCTTGCAGTTATCCAATGAAATCCAGTCATGACAGAAGAAGATGCCCAATTTATTTGCCATAGTCTCCAAGATTTCTATCTGTCTGAGCTCTAACGGTAGAGATGGAAAGGAAACCTAGAAAGGGTAAATCCTGATTGGGAAAATATCTGGTTGGAAATTAGGGAGCCAGAGTTGAGTATGGATTCCCCATCCTTTCAAAAACCAACCCTTGAAATGGTGAATCTTATCCCTAACTGCCTTATCCATGAAAATGGCTATATTGAAACCACAACCATTATCTATCATAAAGGCCTCCTTTACTCCTATCCAATTCTAAAAAATCCAATCTAAAATTTCATCATTGTTAGGAGTATAGTTCCAAATCTTACCAATAATAGCCCGAGACCTCAAATCCTTGACCACGCGAGAGCACATGTTTTCTGTAATGATGAGTCTATGAGCATCCCGGTTCACTCCACCACCTAGATCATCGTACGACCTATGGGGGGTTGGAATCAGAGGTTTTTACTTAGGAATCAGGATGAGAGGCACTCCTTTAGAATTACTTATAGATTGGCCGCACACTGGAAGTGTCTTTTCCTGATTCCTAACAATCAGATCATTGGCTGGTTCTCTCAAGCGTGTTGGGGAAATACTACCGCAGATATCAAAAACTCCTTTCTTTGGAATCCTCCTATGTCTATTTTTAAAGTAACCACTAGCCAATCTATATCGCCTACCCTTGTGGAAAAAGGTACAAAATGGGGCATTAGAGTGACTCCCCCCTAAATTCTTCCACACTTTATTAACCAAAATCCCTCATTGAAAGACCCATTGGCATGTATTGTCAGAGCCAACAAGAACTGATTCATCTACCCATTGACCAGAGTGAAAAATCCATTGAGGGGCGTGACTTGTTTTTGGCGTCAAACCATTTGAAATTTTTGCCCTCAACTCATGGATGGGAAAAAAATGGTCCACCTCTTTACCCCATTATTCTAAAATCAGTGACTTCACCCCTGTGCCTTTCCATCCATCACCATGATCTTTGATGACCGCTATTGTCACTGCCTAGTCTCTACCCACTGTGTTCACTGCCTGGTCTCTAGTGCTATGTTTTTTTTTAATAGACTCTATTTTGTAATTTTTTTTTTTAATAAGAAAAACAAAAAAATATAATATAAAAAAAAGAGAAAAAATAAAAAAAAAGAATTGATGGGGGGTGAGGGGTCCCATTTCCCCACCCCAACAGATGTGCAAAAGAGATCTTCATCGCATGGCAACAATACGTAGAAAAAGGCAAAAACATGGGCGCCCTTCCGGGGGTGACACTGTTGTGTGAGCCAAATGACTACCAAGCAATGGGCCTATAATAGTTCATGCGAAGCCTATTCCTTAGGTAGACTTGTGGTTGAAGTTTGTAAAGAACATTGACAAATCCAAAACATGAACGAAATATCCAACAAATAAAATTTGTCAGAATTGCTTGTATCCTTCAAGGTTGCTTTGTCCCTTATCATATTTTTTTCCAGACACATGCCTATTATTTTCTGATTTGACTGTTATGAAACTGGTTCTTTCCATGGAATGAATCTATTGAAAATTAGACAGAAATCAAAATTTTTCCAAATCATCAAGACACTGTCCTTTTGTATACTATCGTGAGCTTCAAAATTTTCTAGAATCTTCAAAATTTGGTCTTTTATGAGATATGTCCTAAAACCTTCAATTTCTCATCCAAAATCAAATCTTTTTATAGGACATGACCAATTCCAAAAAACACAAGAAGGTGAAAACTCTGTTAACCCCCGTGCACAAAGAATAGAAGAATACAACCTGAGAGGCTACCAAGTACCAACACATCATTGATTCCATCAAGCAAGAAACTCATAAATGGGAAGAATTCGACAAAGTGATATACAACAACAAGGTTGCTCACTTCATGGGAAAATATCATCTAAACACCGCTTTCATCAGATTTGAGAAATATGACTAGTTGGTCTACCATAATAAACAAAAATTCCTCCTCTTCCTAGGATCACGTAGAATGCATTTTTAGGACCTCCCTTAGGTCATCACCTTTAGAAATAGATCACACACTCATCCTACCATAATCTAGCATAATCCAATCTAACATAAGTCAAACTAGCATCATCCTAATCATCATATAAAGCATCCCTAATCGCATCCCTCACTTGGTATTGCATCCCCTTTTGAGTTTCTTAGAACCTACATCTTAATAAAAAAAACCCCATCCTTAAGTATCCTCAAACTAAGCATTGTTTAGGATAATCCCCTTTGCCTTTGCAACCTCATCACCTTGATCAAAAGGTTGGTTCCCATTGATAGAGAATCTTTTCCACCTAAGACCACAAGTCTATCCAAGGTAGACAATCAAATCCACTTGATCTCACACTAGGGAAAGCAACCCTTAATCCTTGCATACATCAAGTCATCCTTAGTCCTTAGGAGCATATTCATCATCCTAGACACATCGTCTAAAATCCTAGTCCTGGCACCATCATCCTTAGCTTCCTAGGAACATCCTTGCATTACATATTGTATCTCATATCCCCTTAGGGTAATCATTTCATGCCACCTATAACATGAGCCACTAAGAAGAGGAAGGACATGGAATCTAATCCCACGATTGACCACACTAACACTATGGTCTCCTATGCACCTCAGCCCAACAAACAAATTGAGAAAATTTGGGTAGATACTAATGAGACTCCCACCATGAGTACCGTAGAGACATCTATCAATCATCTAGGGCATGTCCATATGGTGAATTCCATGAGTGGACGTAATAGTAGTCAGGTACTCTCATACATTCAGCAAAAAGGACTTCAACTCACGCCTTGGATTAGACCCACACTTATCACATGACCTATGGCACTCCCAGGGGATCGTTATCATCCCATTAGAAACAAAGTTGTTGATCCACTTCAGTGAGCCCTACAGGTGGGAACTCTTATTTCACAAGCAGTTCAACCTTCCATCCCACCCTCCATTATGCACACGACACCTCCCTCTACCTCAGGAGCCCTACCTCCTAATCCAACATCAACATCACAAATAATACCTCCTATCACTATGAAAGCACCTGCACCTCCTCAACCCACAGTCGCTGCACTTTCACAAGCATTTCCAAAATTTGTAGCATAATTCCCACCACCACCAGTAAGCACTCAAAAAACCACCATTCCACCCATCCCCACTCAACCCATTCAAAATACAACAACTAGTTCGCAACATCAAAGCACCCAAATCACCATGCCTACTCCACCTTTTTCTTCCACCGCATACCCATAGAAACAAACACACTTCACCACATGCATACCACCTACCAACGCCTATAACCAACCCTTATTTTTGCAAGGGCCCACCTTCCCTGCTCCACTAGCAACATAACCGCAATGTTTGCCAGCAATTATGCCTCAAATGCAATTCAACCCAAATCCTCCCATGCAAAAAACATCTACCAATCCCTTCACCATAACACAAATTCCCATCCCACTAATCCACCAACAACAACCTATCCAACAACAGCAACCAATCCAACAACAACAACCAATCCAGTAGCAACAACCTATCCAACAACAACAACCTATCCAATAGCAATAACCTATCTAGAAACAAGCCCAACACAACAACAACAATAGAAAAATTCCAACCCATTCACATCCCAAGAACAACAACAACAAACCAACCCCTTCGCAGCTACACAACAAATCATCCAAACTACCCAGCAGCCACAACTACAAATGCAGGGGGAAAATCCCTTCACAACACAACCACTATAGAAGCTTGCTAATCCTTTCACTAACATGCACACTATCCTCCAACCTATGCAATAGAAACAAACTAATTTTACCAACTACCTAGCCATGCCATCTTCTGCTACATCACAAACTATTCCACCACCACAATAATCTAATGTTCCCATTAACATCAATAACCTCGCTGGAACCACTAGTGGCATTCCATCGCAGAAAACCTATCCTCCACCCTATGTCAGTGTCCAATAGGCTTAGCCCACTTATCCAATGCCTCAGCAAATACAAACATATTTCCAATAGTTACAACAACCCTATCAGACGCCCCCACCTCCTCTACCGCAATATTCTCCTCAGCCGGAGCTTCCACCACAACAACCCATCTACACTGACCAAAAACCTTCATATCAAACACCATAGTATCATCCATAAAATCCCCCATATTTTCCATTTGACCCATATCAAATCCAAGGAACCAATACAATTGGGGTTAATAATCCTCCCCCACAAATCAATCATGAATGGGAGGAAATGAAGAATGCTCTCAAAGAGCTAAAAGAAGGGCTCGAAGCTAAAACATTCAAGTTTGAAGAGGTGTATACTTACCCGTTTGATTGATATATCATTACAATACCCCTCCCCAAGCACTTTGAAACAACCAAGTTCGATAAATATCGGGGGAAGGGAGATCCTGTGAGCCATGTGAAAGAATTCTACATGGCATGCCAAGAAGTGGCCTATAGAGACTATTTCCTCTTGAGACTATTTCCCAAAAGCTTAGGAGGGACTGCTCTTGAGTGGTTGTACAAAATCCCCTATGGCATAGTCTCTACTTTCGCTGAACTATTTGAAAATTTTGTGGCCCAATACACCCACAACATTGAGAATTAACTCTCCCTTCTCAATGTATGTAATTCCAAACAGAAGGGAGGAGAGAGCCTGGCTGATTACCTTCAGTGCTGCCAAGGGCTTACTATGAGGTTGTCCTATCAACCCCCTGAACAACATCTCATCAAAATATTTATCAACAATCTCCATCCTAAGCTTTCTTATCATATGTGCATGAATTGTATACAAACTTATTAAGACATCAAAATCAATGGCATGGATCTTGAATGGTATCTCATAGAAGATGGTGCAATCAAGCACTACAAATAATCCCAGCCTAACAAACATAATAATGATCGATCATGGTACTGGAACAAGAACAAGAACAAATTCACTGACAGAGACACTGACACCAAACACGTTTAGGTCATGGTTTTTGGTCCCAACACACCTACCCAAACCTATCAGCAAGCACCAGTAGTATGCCCTCAAATGTATCAACAACCCACTCCCACATATCACAAGTCAACATACCAACAAAAAATATGCCCTCAAGGTGCAACTATCTATCCCCCTCCAGGGACATTATATCAACCCAACTACCAAGGTCCTATGAACCATATGAATGCCATATCAGTCCCATGTGGACAACCAAGGCCTCACACTCTGAATGCACCACAATGCACATTTACCCCCTTGGGTGAACCCATAGATGTCATCTTTCACCAAATGGCCCAATCCAACCAAGTTGTGTACCCAAAAACACAGCCATTTGATGACTCAACACCTAATCCTACCTGGTATAAAGACAACGAGTACTGTGATTACCATCATGTTAAGCGAAAAACCACCATCAAAAGCATGAAGCTAAAACACTACATCCAGGATCTCATTAACTGCATAAAGATAAAAGTGGACTCTCCTGCCCAACCATCACCAAATGCAGGCCTTAAAATCTATCAAAATGCATTTCCCGAACACACCTCAGGTAAAGGACCAGGCAATCTTGCTCAATCCTCCTACTAGAGGAAGGGTAAACAAGGAGACAATGTCAACAAAAAATATTATACAAATGCATATATCAACTATGATAATCTCATCAAATGCATATCCCAAGTCCAATCCTCTATCAATGTCATTCATGTTAAGGGCGTCGATAACCAATGTGCAGTCACCACTTGACGAGGTAGAATAAAATTCATAGGTGCAAGTACCGCTCTGTCTGCTGGAACCCAATACAACCTATTGGAACACCTAGGGAATACTCCTTCGCAAATTTCTATCCTGGATCTCCTCCGCACCTCACCCACCTATCAAGATATCCTCAACAAAGCCCTACAAGAATCAGGTGTTCCCAGTGACATCAACCTTACTGAATTCCAGAACCTTGTTGGCCACTTATCTACATCTTGTGGGGTTTCCTTTAAACCAATAGACTTACCCTCAGAAGAACCCGATCATAACCTTCCACTCTATATTGCTATCATGGTTAAATATTTTTCCATCAAGCAAGTCATGATAGATAATGGTTCGGCCCTAAATCTGTGTACTCTAAAATTCATCAAACAGTTGGGTTGCACTGAAGCAGATATAAAAAATGATGTCATTACCATCAAAGTATATGACAATCTAGAACACACTTCTGGAGGCACCATTTCATTTCCCATCAAAGTGGGCCCTGCTATCCAAGATATAGTATTTCATGTTGTTGATCTTCACCTTCCCTTCAACATCCTCCTTGGATGCCCATGGATCCATTCTATGCTAGCTGTCCCATCCACCTACCATTAGTGCACCAAATTCCCATATAACGACACTAAAATCACCATCCGTGCAGATCTCAAGCCCTTCGCATACTACAATGCATTGGAAACCTCCTTTCCACATTACAATCACTATCTCGGGATTGATATTGGCACCTCTGTCGCCAATTCATCTCAAATCCATTCAGATCCCAAAACAATCCTCTCTTCCACCCTTTCCATGGTCAATATCAACAACCATACTTGTGGCGAGTACAACCTATTTGATGCCTTCACAGTTGGAGCATTGCCAGTTGATCCACATACCCAAGGGAGACTAGACAAGAACATAATAGATTAGAGAAAGCCACAGACAAAACAATTGGGACCGACCAATTTTATCTCAAATAGAATTTTGAGTAGCCAGGAGATAGCACTAGACATCAATCGGTGGATTTATAAAGATCCACCACCCCGAGACACTAGTTCCCTCAATTATTTCAAAGGAAAATACCCTTCAACTCACAAGCTAGTTATAGAAAAATGGAACTATCAAGGCGGTGGATTGGGTGTTGAAGAGCAAGGACTGAAAGACCCTTTTGTGCCCACCAAACAAGAAAATAATTTAGGCCTTGGTATGGATTCTTCCATGACTTGGGGCACTAATGACAACATCTATACCCATTGTAGACCTCTGGGCCAAATTATTGAATTTGAAGATGCCCCTAAAGAGAAAATTGTGAAATCCCATGATGATATTGATGATGACATCTTCCTGGGAAATTTTGTCCTCTGTCAACTCTCCATTAATTTTATTAACCTTACCCTCCTACATCCTAAACTCATAGACTGGGACTTACCAAGTGTTTTTAACAAGTTCCAAAGCGAGGACACACTCCTAAGATTCATGGGAGCCATTGAACATAGCAATGACTGGGGGCAAGATTCAACACATATCTACAAACTGGATCCAAAGGCATACTTTGGGGAAGAGGAGAACTTCATCCACAAAAATAAAGTAGAAAACAAAAATAAAAAAGAGAAAAATCGATCCCCTAGTGAAAACCCCTCTGGGGCACTATCTAATCACAAAAAAGTAAAAAAAAGGGTGTATCTGCTAGTAAAAACCTCTCTAAGGTGCCAGAGGATGAAGACTCTCTTCTTCCTCTAATCCATGATTACAGGCCTAAAAATTCATCGACCCTCATCGAAGAAAAAAAACTCGTCAATCTGGGTATAGAGGACTATCCTCACATCACTTACATTGCAGCCTCCTAGACAGAAGCAGACAAATCATCTCTCTTTGCTCTCTTATAAGAATCCATAGACAATTTGCATGGTCTTATGCCCACATGCTAGGATTAGAACCTAACTTGGTGGTTCACCATCTAGTAGTGGACCCAAACATCAAACCTATCAAACAAAAGCTCTGAAAGATGCACCCCAAGGTAGCAGTACTCGTCAAAGAAGAACTAGAGAAGCTACTCCAAGCCACAATCATCCGCGCCATTGACTAATCTAAATGGATCTCCAATATGGTGCCGGTGTCTAAACTTGATAAATCAATTAGGATATGTACAAACTTCCAAGATCTCAACAAGGCATGTCCCAAGGATTATTTCCCATTGCCAAACATAGACATGATAGTGGACCTCACAATAGGAAATGAGATGTTTTTACTCATGGATGGATTTTCAGGATATAATCAGATCTGTATTGCAGAAGATCAGCACAAGACAACATTCACAACCCTTTGGAGCACCTTCTTCTATAATATGATGCCATTTTGTTTGAAGAACACTGGGGTAACCTATCAGAGGGCCATGAAATTCATTTTCCATGACATGATTCACAAGATCCTTGAGGACTATGTAGATGATATCTTGGCTAAATCAGTTAAAAGGGAAGATCACCTTAATGTTCTAGAATGCATCTTTGACAGGATTGGACACTACGGCCCAATGCTCAACCCTAAGAAATGTGTCTTCTAGGTCACGTCAAAAAATCTCCTTGGATTCATTGTATCCAGAGGAGGCATTGAAATATATCCAAAAGAGGTACAAGCTACCATAGAAATGCCTTCACCAAAAACACTCCGACAATTGTGCAGCCTACAAGGAAAGTTGCAAGTTGTGTGCCATTTTATCTCTCAGTTAGAAGACAAGTGCCAACCATTTACTCATCTCCTGTGAAAGGACAACACTTTTAAATGGGATCCTCAGTGTCAGAAAAGTTTTGAAAAGATCAAAGAATATTTGGCTAATCCACCCATCTTGGTACCACATGTACCCAACCGATCGCTCATCCTATATATTTCTGCTACTACAACAACACTGGGGGAAATCCTTGCTCATTTGGATGATTAAGGAAAAGTAAGAGCCATTTATTACATCAGTCAGACCTTAGTGGGTTATGAGATCAATTATTCCCCTATGGAAAAAGCATGTCTAGCAGTGGTTTTCACCAGTCAAAAACTTTGCCACTACATACTTAGTCATACAACCAAGCTCATTTGAAAAGTGGACTCTCTCAAGTATCTACTCTCTAAGACTACTCTCACAGGTCAAATGGAAAAATGGGTTATGCTTCTAGGTGAGTTTGATATTCAATATGTAAACAGAAAAGCCATTAAAGGACAAGACATCGCAGATCAACTAGAAGAAGCGTTGTTGGTGGACACATATCCTCTGATCACCAAATTTCCAGATGAGCATTTGTACATGATAGAAGAGAAACCCACTTGGAAACTGTTAGAGTAATAAAGTGATTCCACCTATTACTTAAATCATATTGATTTAATTATAAGTCACTTATTATCTCTCTTTTACTTAAGCTAAATTTTAGGAATATAATAATTAATTATTTTATTAATTATTATTATGCAACCTAGATTTCCCCTTTAGGGTTTCCTTTATAGGGTTTTGGTATCCTTTTATAAGGATTCCCTCTTTGTAAATTATTTAATTCCATGGTTATTAATTAATTGAGGATGTTATTGTATTAAGAGTTTTTCTACATTGTTTGCACAATATGTTTCCTCTTCCATCGATCTGTGATTTTTGGCCTCAATAGCCTTTTGGATTCTCACTTTTTTTGACAGGTTTACATGCAGGTGATTCTTGGGAGCTGTGGGTTGATAGTTTTCATCAACTCCAATATGGTATCAGAGCTGTTAGGGATTTTTCTTGCATGAACTGTACTGCTTGAAATGTCTATTTGAATCTTGTTACCTCTTAATCCTGATTCATAGTTCAGAGGCAAGAAAAGCCTAATTGCTAATGACTAAACAAGGTCCTTCTTCGTTTTTGAGTTCAACAACTACTCAGGCAGGTTTTACCTTTAATGATATCTGTTAACATAGTATTTGTTAATGTGGACACTGATTTGTCATGTATCTCTACTGAACAAGCTCATAAAATATCTTGTAGATGATCAAGCATAATCATATACAGGTTTTAACCATACAAATCATAATCTTAAATATGACAATAACCAGTGAGACAAGGATTTCAATCCTTCTTCCTTTTCTTTGTAGGAGGGTTAACCTAATGGATTCTCTCTTCAAGGAATCAATAACATGGACAGTGTCCTGCTGACAGAGGTCCTTTAAACAAGTTTTGCTTATGTGTTCTTGGTAACAGAGTGTTTAAATTTGATTTGGTAGTTGAAAACTCAGAACATATGTGACATAGATAGGTATTCAAATAAGTTTCTGAACCAGTGCCTATCCTTTGGGCTACAGAGTCAATAATAAGAAAAGAAATGACATAAACAAAATACACTGAACTGCCTTATAGCTCAAACAATTAGGATAACCTGCCTTACAGACTATCTTGTTACCTCCAAACCCCTGTATCAGATCTTTAACTAAATAGTATGCTTC
>MU225079.1:5037892-5064744 GCA_018584345.1 Thuja plicata
ATAACCTACCCAAACCAGATATCCAAGGGTTTGACACAGGGATAGGCTTATCAGCATTATTGTAAAAGTAGGAAAACAGAGAATAACCTGTTGTTCCTGGGGTACTTGCATCCCTGATGTCCTTGAATTCGTCTTTAAAAACACCAGCATCAATCTTTCTATTTTGAGTGGACCCTGGCAGTAGCTGCAGAAACTCGTCTGAGAAGCTAGGTTTTCCTTTAGGCTCATCTCCACTGCCTCCACTGGTAGACGCCATGCTCATAGCTGTACTCATTTTGCTAACACTTGAATCTTAGATCAGAGGATATTGAAACAAATCTAAGATCATAACTTACTGAAACTTCAGACAATTCACTCACTCTTTCAATAACCTGGAATATCTCTTTTGCTCTGAAACAATAACCTCGCTATGCAATTATGAATTTGGTGAACAAGAATGAATGCACAATTCTCTGTTTATAGCCATGAGATTCAGAGTACATGCCTCAAAGTTCAGGAACGTCAGTTTTGTATTTAAGTTTACATGTCGTGAAACATTCAAAAACCTAGCCGTAGTGCGCGAGTTGACAGGAAATTGAATTTAAATATTTTAAAATTTCGGCGCCATCATCATACGGTTAAGACAGCTGACATGGCACTCTATGATTCGCCTTCTGTCATACATCTCAGCTACCTTTTGTACATGGTAATCAAAAATCTTTTTATCTGATTGGCCGCCGGGGATCTCCTCTGTCACAGCCTCCACTTGGCGCCGCTTTTACAGATCCTCTTTATCCAGCGACATCGCGACCTCATAAAGGCTCTTTGTCGCGAACAGTTTCCCTTAACCATGGTCTGATCATCATATTTGGCGACCATGTAAATCCTTTACCTCAGCTTAACCCAAGTCTTCTAGAGATCAGGCGACTGTAACAAAATCTTAGTCGCGCAGAGTTAACCTTAACTCAGTTTTAATCTCCAGACTACGCGACAAGCCTCTTATCTTTTAACATGATTTCTTTGGTCGCTTAGTTGGGAGATCCACTTAACTTAATCTTTTACTGAAAGCACGTGCCCTTTTCTATTTTAGTGACTTTGCGACATACCTTAATCGCTTAGTCGGGGGTACCTTTTACCTGGGGCACTTTTATCATGAGACAACGCGACCACCGTCAGATCCTTTCATCTGTTCATCGAACGGCTGGCTTTTAATCGCTATACAAATTCTCATACCCTTAAAATATCATGAGACTTCACGACTAAGGGTATAATGACTTAAGTCTCCTTATCGCTTGATCCATTTTCTTCATCAAGCGACCTCCCGACAACCACTAGCATTCTGACAGATGTCATCTAGTACTTCATCCATTTTATGTCTTCTGGGAAATCTGACTTATCTTTCTGTTCTGGCGACATCCCGACTGAGGGAAATCACATAACATGTAACTGTTAGTCGCCTAGTCGTGACTGTTATCTCTTAACCGTCTTTTAATCTCCAGACCACGCGACTGAAGGTTAACCTTAACTGTTTGACTGTCCTGATCCAGCGATCACGCGACACGAAGGAAGGTGCAAGGTCGGAAGACATTTCATTGACTTGCCTTTTCCTCATGCGATCACCCGACTGAGGGTGGGTCCCGTGTCTTTCAAAGCTTTATAACACAATATTAAGCAACAACCCGACTACAGAATGATCGCTAAGTCTCAATATAATGATGGAATATTCTGTTTCTTCACGAGACTAAGCGACACAAGGTAAAAGCAAAGTCGGGAGATTATTTGGCATATTCGTTCTTGGTTAAGCGATCAAGCGACCCAACTTAACAATTTAAATAGCACATGTCTTAAGTGAGTTGGAAAAGGTAATGAGGAAATAAGACATGGCTAAGGGTTTTTTGAATGCATCGTTTAAATACTTGGACTTAGGGTTTTTCAGGGTTTATCAAGATTTTGACAAGGTATAGGCATGGAAACCTGAAAATTTTCAGAGAACAAGACAAGGAACAGGGCAAAATAGTAAAAACATGGGATACAACCAACAAGAGCTCCATATCTTCATGCTCCTGTTCTCTTCATGAGAGATTCGGCCTTGTTCTTTAAATCTATGTTTTTGAGAGGTTTTTGTCTCATATTTTAATGGTTTTTGGGAGGATTTATTGTTTGGAGCAGTTTGAGCAAAAAATGACATCTGGGTTGTGTCCAGAATACCCCCAAAACCCATATTTTCATATAAGGCACGTCTTAGTTGGACACAGTTGAAATCTGGGCCCTCTTTTTTGCTTGCATGACCTTGGCACGCTTTTTGAGGCAAAAATCTACCTCGGTTTCAATGCTACCGATGTTAGCAGCCACAGGCCCCAAGATTTTTTAATTTTTTTTTTAAATAAAAAAAATATTTATTTGTGTTTTTTTTATATTAAAAAAAAGCATGTGTTTTTTTATGTTTTTTTTCTTTAAAAAAAGCATAATATTTTTTTATTATTTTTTCATTAAAAAAATTAATATTTTTTTCTGCCATTTTGGTGGTAAATCTGGAGGTAGTATTTTTTTTGGAGCAATCGCTAGTTTAGCAGGGCTCCGCCATTTTGGCTGAGGTTTCATGAGGTTCACTTCTGTTTTGACCTCTCGGTGGTTTTTTGCTCATATATGGAGCAAATGGAGGCCAATTTTTGACTTCCTTATATTGACGGAAATCTCTTTTGGAGACAGACGTCTTTCTAGAGGATAGATTTTTTGATTTTTCCATCTTGCAGGTTTTTTTGCCTGTCAAAGTTAGGGTTCTATTTTGCACTCTGGGAGCCATATCTTGCTCATCCAGACTCCCTTTTTGACTTCCCCATGGGGTTGGAAAGCTGCTTCTGTTCTCTTTCTTATTCTATGGGTCTCACACCCAAATTCTTCTCTATGTATTTATGTATTCATTTTTTTGCTTTATGGCATTCTGGTAGATATCTTGGATGTTTCAGGTCTTGGGATCGTTGCCTTCTCTAAACATTGTATACAACTTTTTCTGTAGCTTTCTTTTGTAAACACACTAAAATAAAGTGCCTACAGTTGCATATCTGGGATCTTGTACACCTTGTGCTTGTTTGTACTAGCACTCAGTTATAAAGTGCCATGGGGGGGTTATAATGTTTTTCCTTTTGTGCTCATCCACCTTTGTCAAGTGAGTGTCCCTTCCACGACATTAGCCTCATGATGTGTGTCTAGAAGATCATTTCTTCTACATTGACACCACCCTTTATCCTATGCTTTTACCTTCTTCTGCACTATTGGTGTTCTTGATTCTTCTTCCTGCAGCTGTTTTTGGCATTGAATTTCAATGTTCCTGTCAGACCTCTCCATGTTCAGCATTATGGAGGGGGGTATCTCCTGTTGGTTCTAATGCTTCCTTGGTTTGATGGAGTGATCTATGTATTCAATATTTGTTCCTATGTACTAGGGGGATGCAGTGGTTGGTACCTATGCATTTCGGTGAGATGGATCATTTACCATATGGAGACTTTTCTTTCTTTCTTGTTTTGGAGGCATTCTTCCATCTTAAATTGATCACCTCTTCAGGCTTCGTTTAAAGTCTTCTCTACCTTATCATGTTCTATTACAGTGGAGGTTCCAGCAGTCATTTTTTGACAGTGTTTGTAGCTTCATGCTTTAGAGGTGTTCTACATGTTCTTTCTTTGTTCCTATTTTCTGGGACATTCTCTAGTTTGGAGGCTTCTTCTATCCTTCACTAGGCTTCATCTCTTTTTGGAGAGGGGTTTTTCCCACTTGTTTTTCTGCTTTTCTCCTCTTTACAGAGATTTTTTGTATTGGGTACCTGATCAGGCCTTGTTGTCAGGACCCATTTTTCTTGCTTTTAGTAGTTGTTTCTAGGTTTTTACCTTCTCCCTAAGTTTATCTTAAGGGGGGGTGTTAGAGTAATAAAGTGATTTCACTTATTAATTAAATCATATTGATTTAATTATTAATTCACTTATTATCTCTCTTTTACTTAAGCTAAACTTTAGACATATAATAATTAATTCTTTTATTAATTATTATTATGCAACCTAGATTTCCCCTTTAGGGTTTCTTTTTTAGGGTTTTGGTATCCTTTAATAAGGATTCCCTCTTTGTAAATTATTCAATTCAATGGTTATTAATTAATTGAGGATGTTATTGCATTAAGAGTTTTTCTACATTATTTGCACAATATTTTTCCTCTTCCATCGATCTGTGATTTTTGGCCTCCATAGCCTTTTGGCTTCTCACTTTCTATGACAGGTTTGTATGTAGGTGATTCTTGGGAGCTGTGGGTTGATAGTTTTCATCAACTCCAATAGAAACTCTACTTTGATGGATCCTACACATCCCATGGTGCAGGGGAAGGAATAATTTTTGTCACACTGCAAGGTGACTACATCCCTATGTCATTCAAATTGGGATTTCCCTGCATGAACAACATTGCAGAATATGAGGCACTAGTCATAGGAATCTGCATGGCTATAGAATGGAACATCATAGATATACATATCTTTGGCGATTCTCAACTCATCATCAAACAAGTCCTATATGAGTATCAAACCAAAGATAACAAACTGATGCCATATAAAGAGATGGTTGACAAGATGAAAGAAAACTTCCTCCACTTGCAGATAACACCAGTACCATGCATGCAGAACAAGGTTGCTGACACAATGGCCACAATTGGATCCCTCTTAGAGATTCCTCATGAGTCTACGCAATATGAATTCTTAGTTGAGAAACTTCATGCTCCCGCTTACGAGAACGATGAATAAAATTGTGTATGTGTCTTGGTTGGTCCCCAGTCCCTATGGTACCATGATATCCAAGCTTATCTACAAAATGGTATCATATCCCCTCATCTCACCACAACCCATCACCAAAACTTTATTCACAGAGCTTCCCACTACACCCTTGTAGCCAACACCCTTTATCATTGAGGCTATCACAATGTTCTCTCTAGATGTTTAGATGAAAATGAGACCGCCTAGGCTTTACAAGAGGTACATGCTAGAATCTATGGTGCCCATACAAGTGGCATGGTCCTAGCCAAGCAAATTTTACGAATAGGGTACTATTTCCCTACAATGGAACATGATGCTTGTGAGTTCATCAAGAAGTACTTACCTTGTCAACAACATGCCAATTTGATCCATGATCCTACATAGGACCTCTGACCTATTGTTCCCCCTTCGCCTTTCTCTTGTTGGGGTTTTGACCTCATTGGTAAGATTACCCCCCTCTCTTTTGAAAGCCACAAATACATAATAACAACAATGGGGTACTTTACAAAGTGGGTTGAAGCAATTTTGCTCACCCTCACTATAGGTGTCTAGATCTCAAAATTCATCCTCTACCATATCTTCTGCCGCTTCAATATACCCTACACTATCTTCACAAATCACAGAACACCATTTGAAAATAAACACATCAGTGATCTGTGTGCTTGTCTCCATATCCATCATTGTTTCTCCAGTCCATATTTTCCCCAAGGTAACGGCCAAGCTGAGGTAGCTAATAAGACCCTTCTCAAAATCCTCAAGAAAGTTGTCAATGATACTGTTTACGACTGGCATCTCCAAATCAACCCCACCCTCTGGGCATATCGCATTTCATACTGTACTCCTATAAGCACCACTCCATATTCCCTAGTCTACAATGTTGAAGCTGTCTTACCAATTGAGGTTGAACTGCCACCCCTCCAGGTATCACTGAGAGGCCTGATCAATGATGAAGATTACTGAGTAGCAAGACTCACACAACTTGATCTACTAGATGAAAAGTAGTAGAAATCCTATGATCACCTGATTTCCTATCAAAATAGACTCAAGTGAAACTACAACAAGAAAGTCCACCCATGCCAGCTCCAGGTAGGGGACTTTGTGCTAAAGGAAAATCAGAAATTGGGTACTGATCGAGAAAAGAAAGGTAAGTTTGAGGTTACTTGGCAAGGCCCATACATTGTCACTGCATGCTTTGGTTCTAGGGAATATCAACTCTCTACTCTTGAAGGAGAACTATTGAATGATCCTATCAACATCATTCATCTCAGGTGCTTCTATGCCTGATAGCTAGTTATTCATTCCAGTTATCTGAAAAAATCCATAGAAAGTATAAAAAGTCCTGAAAAAGTACAAAAACAATGTAAAATAGTCCTAAAAAAATCTCAAAAAAGAAGAAAAAGAAGCTGAAAAAATAGTTTTCCCGGTGAAAACCTAGCACACAGGCACTAAGACAACATCCAAAAAATAAAAAAAGCAAGAAAAAAGTAAACAGAAAAATTTTGTCCAATGGTGAAAAATTTGCAATTAGGCACCTTGGACAAGTATGCATGATGAAAACCTAGAAATAGGCATCACACAGAATGGACCATTCCATTATATATCAAAATCTCATTCCCCCCATCCTTTGCATCCATATCATTCCTGAAACCCTATTCCCTGGGTGTTCCAACACTATCACACAAATCAAACAGAAAGATCCAATCAAGTCTCGTCAGAAATATTTTGTACATACTCACTTGTAATTAATCGCTCAGTTTTGTCCTTGTATATTCATCGCATGTCCAGTCTCCTCACCATCACACTAACACTCTAAGTCACCATCATGCTAACCTTCCTTTCCTGGTCCTTTGTAGTTCGCCTATTCGGTTCATCAGTTGAAAATGACACACACCAAAAACATGAGTCCCATTGCATCCACTACATACTTACATTTTTCATATCATCCCTACATTTCCATTACATTTATATACATTGCATCATAAAACATTCATAAACATATTAAATACATCTATTACATTACATCAAAAATAATACAATATACATTAAATGCATAAACACACATCTAGATACTCGCATCTAAACATCTCATCTTGTATATACATAATTATAAAGCATCACATCCTACAAAAATAAATGTCAGTACTCATATAAGCGTAAGCATCATACATTATAGACATCAACACATAGAAGCATAGAATCATCATCGGTCATCATATATATAAATGAGTTTCAAAAAATACAATGTATGTCATTAATAAATACATCTCAATGCACCTAAGTGCTGATATAAAATATACATCTCATCTCAAAATACAAAAATGTGTGTCAAAAAATCCTCTGATGAATCATACAAGTTGCTATGATGGTCCCCCTCCCTGTCCTGGTGGTGGACATGGTGGCATCCCCACTGATCCCTAAAAAGCCCTACCTGTGCTCTGTGATCAAGACCACTCTATAAATGTCTGTCTTCAGCCCTTAGGTACCAAATCATGGTACAATGCCCTATAGTACGCTGCCTCCCTACCTTCCCTAGCTGCATCTCTGTGAGCTACAAAGGCCTTTGCTACCTCCTGAATAGCCCCACCTGCACTAGCTTCCTGTCGAGTGATGTCTCACTCTATCTTATATGCCTCAGCCCACCTCTTTATTGCATCCCTCTTAGAGGTCAATAATCTAACTTACTTAGTAGCCTGCTCCATCTTCTTTGTGAGGGTACCCAATTGGTCAATCAGTGTCCCTATTTCTGTCCATAACTCAGCAACATCTTGTGGCAAGTCTACCATCGATAACTCACCTGAGTCTACTCTGCCTTGTAGGGTGTCAAGTGCACCCACGGCCCTGTCTGCCTATGTTGTCTTTGCAGCTAGCAAGCCCTATAGCCATGCCATCTCCATCTGCAGGCTGGTCTCTAACATCTGTACCATCCCAAGTAGTTCCCGTAATCATGCACACTCGGTCTGCAAGTTGTCTCGCTCTACAATGATGGTATCATGTGTCTCCTGTGACACGTAGCCTGCGGGTGGCCCCTTTGGCCCCTGTGATACTTGTCCCTGTATCAGCACTAGAGGTTCCTAAACTTGTCCCTGTATAAGCACTTGAGGTGCCTGATCCTTTCTATCTCCTAGTGGCCCCTCATCCTGTCCCTTATCCTCCTCTTGTGCCTCTGTCTGTGGTCGTATTTGTCTCCTCTGAGGTCTCCTATGTCCCGCTACTGAGGTCTCCAGGGCATCCCCTACTGTTGTCCCATAATCAATCTCCATGTCACTTATCATTTTCTCATGAGAAGCCACCTGTACTAGGTCTGTCAGTCATAAAGGTGCGTGTGAGGCCCACCAGGCCGCATACTCTGCTATCATCCCTGCATCAACTATGTCAGGCCTAGCTACATAGTCAACCCGTGCCAGCATCCTCCATGTAACCCTTAGAATAAGAGCATATGTATACCTACCCCAGACTCCAACCTCCCTAGTGACATGAGGATGTAGCCCATCCTCTGCCACCACCACTGTTGTAATCCAAACATTCTCATCACCCAGGATGGCCTATAGTGCTCTATCTAGTGGATAGTCCTCCCTAGTAAGAAGCAATTTTTCTGAGCGTATGATAGATAAATGAAGTTCTCAAAACTATCCTCCCCTCTTTCCTACAAGTCCATCACTCCCCAGGGCTCGCATGCTCTATACGGTGTCTAGCAAAAAACCTGGATCTCATTGATAAGTCATTGCCAGTATCATGTCAGGCCCATAGAGGTATACCTTAGTGGTAGCCTATTCCTACATGTGTATAACTCTCCTAGTTGTCAAGCCTCTCTCACCCTCATCGGTTAGAGCACTGTGATATGCTCCTAGGCCCATACTAACAACCATGTAACACTTGTCGCCATGTTGCACACTTTGCGGTACATAGCCATGTGTAAATCATGGTATAATTGTCCAAGGAAAATATACCCCCAGTAATAGGTAGTACCCTCTACGAGCACCTCTGCCAATACCTGTGACCACCCCATCCCAAACCCATGTTTGGCCAAGTCTGCCAGTATCCTCCCACCAATCAGTCCTGCAAAAAATAGAGCTATCATCCTTAGCCTCCTATTGAATGTCGACTGCAAGGACATCCATGTCCTGTATCTGGGTATCCTCCTTAGGGGCCTCCTTAAAGCTAACTCCATGTAGTGCTCACTGTCCTCCAGTCAGTACTAAGGGACTGGTCCTCAAATTGGTATTCGTAAGATCCTCCACACATCCTCTAAAGTAATCATCTCCTCTCCAGTAGGGAGATGAAATGTAGTCGTATCGCTGTTCCACCACTCGATAAGTGTCATCATCATCCCATTATGCACCTGTATCCTAGGCCATTGGGGCACATAATCTAGTCCTACTACAACTAACAACCCCTAGTCCTCCTTTATCAACTAGCCCTCCAACTCCATTGTCGATAGCTAGTGCTCTTGAGATCCCAATGGTTGGAACTGCTCCTACAAAATCTAACACCACCATGTCAATGACATCTTTCTTCTTAATTCTAGCATAACCCCTCCTAGAATGGGGCATCATGTCCCTAGGTATTTTCCCGACCCATCCCTGGCCTCCGCAGAGTCCTTCCTTTTCCCTCCCCCTTGGTGTCTACCCTTTTCGGCGCATATGCCGATTTGGGCCGAGATGTCAGTTCTTCAACCAATGTCTTCGAGCAGTTCGCTCCTCAAACCTCGTCTTTGAAGACGTGGGTCTGGTTCCAGCGTCTTCGCAAATGCTAGTTCGGAACTACCATCCTCGAAGATGCGGGCTCAAGGATCGGTGTCTACGTAGACGTCAATCTAGGAATCAATGTCCTCGTAGACGTTGGTTCAAGAACCAGCATTTTTGGTCCACCTCCCTTCTAACCCTCATTAATGTCCCCTAACCCATCCCAAAAGTATAAAAAAACTTAGAAAACAACAAATGCAAGGTCTCGGTTGAGTTACTCACCGGTACTGGTTACTCCGCAGGTCTCCCATGGATCTAAACACTCTCTCCCAACTACCCCTTCAGCCTCTCGTCCACCATGTTTTCTCTCTAACCTCTTTTCTTGTCCAATCACTATTCTCAAATGACCTTCTTTTAGCCCTCTAGCCCCTCTTATAGCCCCCATTTTCTCTAAAATAAATTCTGCTCCATTTTCTTCCCCCGCCTGTAAATTATTGTATTATTAATCCTGTTGTACAGTCTAAATGCGTAGAAAATTCAAAAAAGAAATAAAAATTGTAAAAAATCCAAAAAATTTAAAAATCACAAAAATTCTAAAAAATAAAAAATTCTCCCAAATATTGCAATAAACGTTTCCTTCCTTCTGGATTGCTCATTTTTTTGATTTCAGTGATGTTTTGACTCGTACAACTGCGATCATGTTTTTCACCAAATCAGTTTTGCGACCAACTATCCTTGCTCCTCATTCTGTTCACAACTTTTTCCAGCTAATATCTTTTAAATCAAATCAAATCCAATCCTTGCATACCTCCTTTTGCAATATCAAAATCAGATGTGCTCTCCATATTTTTCACACAAATGGATCCCCAAGGCTCGTTAGTTGCATTTAATTTCATCATTGCATTTGCATTCTTAGTTGCATTCATGCTTGTATTTCAGAAGGCTTCTATTTATTACCTCCTCTCCCTTCCTCCTTCCTGTTACATCATTATTGAGAAAATCCCACAACGTTGTCTTTGTTGTCTTCTTTTCTTGAGGGGGCACAACCCTATATCATCGTTGCTTGGGCACGACTCCTAGAAACCCTCTTCCTTTGGGGAAACTTATTTTCTTGTCTTTAATGCAACGTCACTTGTGACACCACTTCAAAGAGGGGCAAAATGTAGACGTCCAAAAATATTAATATTAAAATTCCCTTTATTCATCTAACTATTTAATTTAATCAATTAAATAGTTTCACTGCTACTATTTATCAATAATCTAAATACCATCCTAATTTATTTTATTTAAATACATTTGCGTTACAAAATCCCCCTTTTTAATAAATTCATATTTATTAAAAATCCTTCATATCTCTAATTCTTCTAAGCTAGGATTTATTCAAGTCTAATTTGAATTATAATCTAAACCCTACCTAGAGACATATTAATCCAATCTAGAAGTCTACCCTAAGCCTACCCTATTCCTACTCTACACACATCACCTCACTTCCTAAGCATACTTCCCGCCTAATCATCCTCTGATCCTACTTAAAAAGGTGATTCGTAACCCTTTTAATGTTAATAGAATGCTCACACATGTGTGAAAATTCTCTCCAAAATAGTCACCCTTTCCTCTTAAATACTCTTACATATTTGTCCCCCACTTGAATATCTTGAGCCACTCAAACATTTAATGCTATGTTTGACTCCAAAATAGCCATCCCTTCCAAGCCCATGTGTCCCTTATGTGGCTCTTATGTGGATGCCACATAGGTGTCACCTCATTCAATCCCTTCTCTCTTCTCCCAAAAATCTATAAATAGAGGCCTTCTCCTCTTGTATTGGCATCTCTCATTTTGCAGTGTTATTATGCTATTTTAGTTTTAGAAGCTTGTTTCTATTTTTCATGCTCTTTATGCTTAAATCATTTAGAAGTTACATGCTAGGCTAATGTTCAATGAATCATAGTTTCTTTCAATTGTCTTGCATATCATTTTCATAATTTAGAATATCATCTTTGAGAAGAATTTGACACTAGTTCTTCATACTAGCTCTTGAATCTCTTCAATCTTGCATTCATAGTTGCATTGCATTGGGGATCCATTCCATTTGTGTTTGAGAGAGCACACTCACATCCAATCCAAAAGAGTAAGTTAAACAAGTAGTATATGGCACAATAGCTTGTTTTAGCTCAATCTGATGTTATGAAGATTTCTTGTTGGTTCTTGCTTATTTCATGGTTTATATGTGCTAACCCGCTAGCGTTTTATGTTTGAGCTTGCTCCCAATAGGTTGAAGATTTCCTCATACTACACAAAGATTTGCTATCAAAGAGTGAAATATTCATTCTTTTTTACAGACAAATACATTAATGATAACTATACTTCCAACATTATAATTATGATTATTATCTTAGTAAGAAAAATGTATAATTAAATTTTGTTTTGAAGAAAATGAATAAAATATGGCAATTCAAATTTCATGAATGATAATGGTGATTTTTGGTAAACCTCATCAGCATGCACTGCTCCACTCCCTCCCAATTAAACTGACTATTGTAATCACCCAAAAATGGTTTAGTAGACTATGAGCCCCTTTCTAAACATTAAAATTTAAATACTAGACTACATCTTGTGCTTAATCAATTTTTCATATTTATTTAATCTCTTATTTTCTTGATCAAATCACTACTTAATCATTTATTTGATTATATCCTAAAGTTTGACCACTTTATCCTAAGTTTTATTTAATTAAAATTAAATGAAAAACCTTTTAATTAAAAAATAAAATCCACCTTATCCTATGTGTGCACATGAAAAAGGAATTTCCTAATTTAAAATAAAAATAAAAAGACTTTTTGTCTACACATTGAATGCACAATTTCCAAGATGAGTGGAATCTCCTTTTGCCTCTTAATCCTAGCCACTCATTTCTTTTGCCTCTTAATCTCCTTCAATCCCACCAAAACCCTACCTAACCTTTAATCTCAGCCACTCATTTTCCACCTCTTAATCCTAACCCTTCATTTTCATAGCAATTTTATAAAAGGAGGCTCTCTCCTCATTCTTAAAAAAAGGATAATATATTACTCACTCATGTTATGCTATCACTTTTTTACTTGCATTCTTAGAGCATTCTTGCATTCTAGATTATTATTTCCTTATTGTATTTAGCTTAAATCACATAGCTTAACTAGGAGGTATTGTAATATTGCTAGATTAGCTTTTCTTTCCTTGTTCTTGCATTTTATCTTAGATTATTTCTCATTTGCATTATCATTTGAATCTTTCATTCTATGGTGCACCTTGCAAGGGTCTTTTCTTAAGGTTCATTTGAGAGCCACCATTCATACTATCTTAGTTTCTTGCACATCATAGATAGGAAGCTATAAGCCACTTCTTGAGACTTCCTTCTTCATGGATTCTCTCAAGTGTAATGATTTATAGAAGGGTGAACCCACAATAGTGGGTTACAATTTATATGAGGAAGAAATTCCTCTTGGAATTCGCAAAGAAAGCAGATTTAGAAAGTACTTTCGATAGAAATTAGGGACTTTCGATAGAAAGTACTTTCTATCAAAATTCCTTGAATATGGAAATTTCACTCAATTACTTTCGATGGAAAGTAGTTTCGATCGAAACTAATTATTTTTTATTGAAAGTAGTTTCTATCGAAACCCTCTGATTAGAGGCCATTTACAGAGGCTAAAAAAAACCTACAGTTTTCATGGTTTTAGGGCTCAAGCGCGGGCCTCAAATGGAAGAATAGGGAGACGTCCTTTTGCATCGCACAAGTAATTTGAACGAGATTTCTAACGAATATAGATTTGAATTTTTTTGAATTAATTAGGTCTATATTTTTTTACGTGCATCGAATGTAGGTTTTTTATCAAATATAAACCTTTAGGTTTGATGTTCAATGAAAAATAGTAGAAAAGAGAAATTATTTTTTGAAAAATAATAGTTCCCTCTAGCTTTGAGTCTACTTTCTATTAAAAAAATTTGAATTTCGATAAAGACACAACAAGTTATAAGATATGGAGTCAAGGTATGTCAAAATTATGGTTTACTCTACTTCAAACATTCATAAAATATGAAATAATAATGATAATGTCATCAAACCAATTGCATGTCCTCCGTATGGATGTTACAAAACCAAATTTGAAAGAGGCGCATTGATATCTACTTTAGAAAAAAAGTTATGCTATATGAAGTCAATGTAACTTTTTGAAAATGACGTTTTCAACAACATAGCAATTTTAGTGGAGAAAAACAAAACCATTCAAATCAATTTAAAAAAAAAAAGAAAAAAAATTTATTCAGAATCTAGACAGAAAATCCTAAAAGGCTCTAGTTTACTTCATCTTCCGATTTTTAACGGGTTAACGACAATATGCATCCGAATCTGAAATTTGTTTTTCAAAATGTAGACTTTAATGTCCGTTTAGGAAAAAAAGTGTAACCCACTATTGTGGGATCACCCAAAAGTGTCATTTTTATTACACATTTTAATAAAAATATACACAAAGGAGCTTCATGTACATAGAATGAGGAATGTGAGAAAATTCTCAATCAGATCAAAGAATATTTGGCCAAACCTCCAGTCTTAATACCTCCTATTCTAGGGAAACTTCTTATTTTATACATCTTAGCTACAACCACATCCATGGGGGCATTATTGGCACAACAAGATGAACATGGGAAACAAAGAGCTATATACTACATTAGCAGAACAATAGTAGCTTATAAAATCAATTACAAAAAAAAGAAAAAGCTTACCTTGTAGTGGTATTTGTGTCTCAAAAGCTCACACATTACATGCTAGCACATACTACACAACTTGTCGCAAAAATTGATCCTTTGAAATATTTACTAAATAAATATACTCTTACTGTTCGACTCGCTAAATGAATGATGATTATCTCTACATTGATTTCATTAATCATAAGGCCATAAAAGGACAACCAATTATTGATCATCTAGCTGAATATCCTCTACAAGATGATGCCCCTATACAGATTGATTTTCCTGATTGATGCATTATGTTTGTGACTGAGAGAACATGGAAGATGTTCTTTGATGGAACTCACACTGAGAATAGTGTTGGAGTTGGTGTTTTTTTTTCACACCTCATGTATACACCATCCCAAAATGATGTGTAAGTTGTTTTTTCCTTGCAAAAACAACATGGCAGAATATGAGGCTTTGACAAACAGTATTAAACTGGCTATTGAATGGAGGATCACTAAGATACATATTTTTGGAGACTCTCAGCTCATTATAAATCAGACTAATGATGACTATCAAAACAAAGATGAGAAATTGGTTCCTTACAAGAAGATGATTGATGACCTCAAGAATTACTTCACTTTTGTCATATTCTAGCAAATCCCTAGAGCTGAAAATAGGGCGACTATGCCATGGCCACTTTGGCTTCTATCTTAAAATTGGAAGAGAAAGGGTCTAAATTTCATTTCCTGGTGGAAGAACTACACTACCCTGCCTATGATTCCCCTGACAATCACATCATATGTATCGTGATTGGTCATGATTCCTCTCGATATGCTAAAATTTACTCTTACCTGCATAACCAAGTCATTCCTAATAAATTATCCTATAATGAGAAATGAAAAACCATTCGCAATGCTTCCCGCCATACCCTCATCTCTGGTGACTTGTTTAGGAAGGGTCTAGACGGAACATTTCTTAGGTTTTTAGAGAAAGATGAGTCTGAATGTGCGTTAGCTAAAGTCCATGATGGCGTATGTGGGTCCCAATATAATGGTCTTGCGCTAGATCTAAAGCTATCGAGGGTAGGTTATTATTTCCCTACTATGGAGACAAATGTTGTGTGCTACACTAAGTCTTGTAAGAAGTGTTAGATGCATGGGAATTCGATCCATGTTCCTGACAGGGAACTTATTCCATCTATTACACATTGGCCTTTTCAACAGTGGGATTTTGATTTGGCGGGTAAAATACATCCTAACTCATCTAGTGGACACAATTTTATCATTACTATAACATAATATTTTACAAAGTGGGTTTATTTTGTTCCTCTTTCAGTTACTACTAGGAAACACGTGCCTTTGTTCATCCTAAATCATATCATCTTTCGCTATGGCATACCTTCCTCTATACTTACTGATAATGGAGGATAATTCAAAAATAAGGATCTCAAGTAGTTATGTAAACAATTCAAGATTAAATAACACTAGTTCTTAGTTTAATACCCTCAAGGTAATGGTCAGGCTGAAGCTTCTAATAAGACACTGCTAAAATTTTTGCACATAACAATTAACAAATCAGGAAGAGACTGGCACTTAAAAATTAATCCTCCATTATAGGCCTATAGAACTAGCATTCACACACATATTGGAGCTAGCCCCTTTGTGCTTGTTTATGGATATGAAGTTTTCTAACCCCTTGAGGCTAAGATACCTCTCCTAAGAGTCTCATTAAAGGGTCTCATCACAAACAAAGAGTATAGAATCATGCGCATACAAGAGATAGAACTTTTGGATAAGTGTAGAAGAGATGCATTTGACCACATGAGGGTATATCAGAAAAGGATGTCACAAATCTATAACAAAAAGGTTCATTCTCGAGAACTTCAGGTTAGAGATATCATCTTGAGAGAGAATCCCAAAAATTAATAGAACAAAGCATAGAAAGGGAAGTTTGAACCAAATTGGTTGGGTCCCTACATAGTTACTAATTCTTTTGGATTTGGTTCCTATGAACTTTATACGCCCGAGGGAGAACAACTTCCTGAACCTATTAACATCCTTCATTTGAAGAAATTCTACGCATGATGCTCCAGAGCTTTGTACATATCTTAAATGTCCTGAAAAAAGATCTAAAAATCATAAAATGTCTTGAAAAAAAATGAAAAAAAAAGAGAAAATTAAAAAAATTGAAAAATAAAAAATGTGCCTTGGTAGAAAAAATTAGAAAATAATTCAAGTGGCAAAAATTTGGAAACATGCACTACTTGAAACCCATGCACTTATGTCTATCAACTTGTCATTTTGTGCTCTGAACCCTTTCGACTTCCATCTCTAATCTCTTTGGTCTGGGATTGATCTTTGTCTAGGGATAGGGGCATAAGTTGTATCCTTCTTTTATGTGTGATGATGTTTCTTAGTGTCTCACCCCCAATAGTGTTTCTCAACACTTCCTTTGACATCAAGTGTTTCTTAACACTTATTAGATATGATACCTTGAGTTGCTTCTTTGTCTACAGTCTAGGGTTGTGCGACATTTCTCACCTATAGGAATGAGTCCTAGAAAGTTAGTGATTATTATTTTTCATTTTCAAAATTTACTTAAAATTAAATGACTGAGACATGTTATGACTTATTTTCTTTATGTGATCAGTGATTAATGATTTTCACTGAATATTTCTTCCTTAGTCTCTCCATGATGTTACGACTAGAGAACTAAGGACATGGGGCATGTTCTCTTTCATTTCTGCATGTGGGTATCACTTTGGTGATCCTGGGTGTCTATTGATTTTACCCCTTGGACACTGGGGAGATCTAGAGCTATATCCTTGACTATTACATTGTGTTTTCTTACAGATGAACCATTCAGGTGATCTTGGACTCTTATGCCTTGATGCTTATGGTTACTTGCAACATTAACTTGGAAACAATGTTCAGGTCATCTTGGCCCTTATGCCTCAGTGCTTATGTGTGTTTCCTACATTCTATCTGATATAGATCAGATTCATATCATCGTAGTTGCTCTTGTACTAGTGATAGTTGTATGATCTTGCGATGTCTCTTAATAAGGCTTGATGATAAAAACAAGGACCTATCTAATTGACACTTGCAAATCACACTCTACATCTTAAAAGTATTTTTTGTTTTTAGGTTTCATTTTTAGTTTGTATTCAAGTTAGGAGAGAGTCTCCCTCATCATTTCAGATGGATAGTCAGTTGTGCTTGATCGTATATCTTCCCTCCTGCTCATTGCATTTTGACCTAACTTTTCTATTCTTAGATTTCTGCAAAAATTGTACCCTTACCTAATTTTGTCATCCTGGATCCATTTTTAGGATCGAAATCAAAATCCAACTTCATCTTGATTGTCAAAATCACATTTTAAAATTCTTTTCTTCTAGGCATAGTTGACTGCCCCTTTGAGGCTAATCTCTTGAATCTTTTTTAGGCAATCACCATTTCTTCTTCTACATCGTCATCTCATCACCTTTCTTCTTTGATTTGAACTAATGCTAATGTTATACCTTTTTGGTCAATATTATTCAAAATGGGGCAAATTTTATTTACTAGGTGGTCGATGTTGGTCTTGTGTGCTTATCAATCATATTGAACTTTATCTTATCCTAATTTGATCAAATCTATCTAATTTCAGCATCTCCTCTACCTCATTTTGATTTCAATCCCGAGGGGGAAAGAATAACCTATCTTTCAGAGATAAAAATTGATTCTGGCATCTTATTGTCTTGCCTTTCAATCTTTGTTTCAGTGTTCAAATTTTCTTACTATGCACACACCAAAATAGGGTTTTGAAGCAATCTAATATATCCATAAAGATCTGACAGTGAGATCTAGATCAATGATCAAGATCCAATACCCATGCCTTGATGGTAAAACAATTAATGCTTACAATGAGTCATGCATTGGATAAAATAATTAAATGCATAACTAAATCCATATAAAAATATTAAATGCATACGTTAGTCGGCCAAAAAAGCTTATATAAGTCAGTTGGATCACTTATTCTTGATGTTTTTATCATTCTTGACAAATATACAAAAACTATTCTGCTCAGCACTTGACTGTCTGTCGCTCAACATTTAATATTTCTGTCTCTACTCGGCTCGACAATGTAACTCAGCTCGGCACTGTAACTAGGCATACTGAAAACTGTTCGACAATGTTGCTCGACCTTGCATAGTTTTAGCTCGGCCACAGTGATAGCCAACTAAAACTGCCTAGATGAATGACTAAGTGTTGGTCACTAATCATCAATATATCTTAGAGATTAACAATCTCCCCCTTTGATAATAGTGGCAAAAACACTTATCATTACTTCTGTACAATTCATCAAAAGTATTGCCTAAGTACGCAAAGTACTCCCCCTAGGAATATACTTATACAAAAGTTTACATGCCTTCACAATTTATCAAAATTTACATACAAGTGTACCTTTATTTTACTGATGTATCCTTTCATATCTCCTTACCAACTTCTCTACTAACTTCCTCCTTCAGTAGTACTAACTTCCTTACTAACTTCCCCCTTCTTTTTGTCAATGAGTGTTGGTGGGCTTAAGTTATACTTATCCAAAAATTGATTATGAAGCTACAGGGTGGATTCAAATGTTGTATCCCAACTATCGTTTGCAACTTTCATAACTTCCAATTTGATTTCTAGCTCGGCAGCTAGACTCACTAAACTTTCTGTAGTGGATAAGTTGGCACTGCTCTGTGATAACTCCTTAGCTTTTGAGAGTTCCTTTTGTATTACCTCCAAGTGAAGCAATAAGCTTGTCTGTATAGTTATCAACTTGGCCCTTATGCGACCATCTTCAACCATAAGCTCAGTTATTATCCTTTGTGCATTAATCAACTTATTAAAATGTAAAGAATTGGAGGTAGTATCTTTACCTAAAGTATTACCAGTTGATCTCAAATCTAACTGTAGCTTCTCAATAAGCTATAGATTATCCTTTGTGAAAAAATTCAACATCACATAATATCCTATACAAAGAATAGACATTGGCTGTAACTTTTTCTAAAGTTTCTACAAGAACAAAAAGTTCAACCTATTTTGCGGCTATCTCTTCTGAGATCTTCTCTAGAACTTTTCTCTCAAATCTTCTCCAAGACCATTGTAGAAGCTTCTCATTGCTATCTATGTCCTCATCTGTTACTTTTTGTATAATGGTGACGAGCTGATCAATGATAGGAGCTTGAGGTGTTTTATCCTCTAAGTCAAAAGCCTTTGTAAATATGTCTTTGATGTCATGCAACACCTACTTTTGCTTTTGTTCAATCTTCATCTCTTCCTGTCTTTTCTTCCTTTTAAGTAGCTCTTGAAGAGTCCCAATTTGTTCAAAAGAACACTCATTGGGATCCCGTTGTGGAATCACAATGACTTCATCTAGTGTTACATCTAGAATCGGAGACTTCTTCTTCAATATCTTCTTCTTCTTCATTTCTAGAGAACTTATGCTCAGTAGAATAATGTCTTTCCCTTTGACACTTTCAATATCCAATGCCTCCTTCAATTCTATCAATATGGTCTGTGGATTCGACATACCACCAGTTTTGGATCCTGTGGGTGTGGATGTTGCAAAGTGTGGTAACTTAACCAAAACTTGTGTTGCCTCTTCTTCTTTAGGCTGATCAACAACATCTGTTGTTGCAACTCCACTATCTAAAAATGTCTTTATAGCCTCTAAAATAGATGGATCTTGTGAAGTTACCTCTTGGTCAGTTGTTTTCTGTTTTCCTTCACCTTTCTGATCACTAACAACTTCAATTGCTTTCTTAGATGTTTTGGTCTTCCCTTCTTCTGTTTCAGTTGCCTTAATAGGTGAGTCAGTGTCTTTTCCACTCGACATCTGTTGTTCCTCGACATTAAAATTGCTTGGATCATCAACAATGTAATCCATAGGACTATCTACAGTCATATCAACAGTGTGTGTTGCATCTAATGCATCCTTGGTCTTGGCCTGTTCAATGGCAGTTTGATCTTTGACTATCTAAGGTTCAGAAGTTGTCTTTTCTTCAACTTCTTGTTAGAAATAGGAAATGTCCTATTCTCCCAAGAACACCTGCATGCACGACTACCACAAGAAGAAGCAAGATACAGAAGATAGAAGAACAGAGAGCTATGGCGGCCAAAAAGCCAGAGACATGAAATCCATGTTGAAAGAAAAAGCTTCTATATTATCAACAACTGAATTACAAAATATAATCTCCTTAATGAAAAGAAAAGCGGTGAGTCCTTATAAAAGGATACCAAAACCCTAAAGAATTATAAGCTGCCTAAGTATACCTTAAGCATAGAGTAAAATAGACTAATAATTAAATGATTTAATTATTAGCTATAATATGACTACTCTTACACCCCCCCTTAAGTGTAACTTAGGGAGAAGCAAAAATAGCTAAAGAATACTGCAGAAAGTAGGAAAGATGGGTCCCGGCAATAAGGTCTGATCAGGTACCCAAGTACAAGAAAATAAACTAGATGAAGGAAACTAAGCCTTCAATCTAGGGAAAGTCCCAGAGAGAGGAACAAGAATGAGCAAGAAGCATCTCCAAAGCATGGAACTGTAAACTCTGTCAGAAGAAACTGCTGGAACCCCCACTGAAGTGCATGACCAGGTAGAGAAGACAATGTCTGAAGAGCTGATCAATCAAACTAGGAAGCAATAGAACCAACAGGTGAACCCCCCATAATGTTGAACAGGGAGAGGTGACAGGAACACTGAAATGCAATGCCAGAAACATCTGCAGAAGAAAGAACCAGGAACACCAATAGTGCAACAGAAGTACAAACATAGGATAAAGGGTAGTGTCACCGACACATAGCATGGGTTAATGTCATGGAAGGTACGCTCACTTGACAAACGTGGATGAGCCTAAAATGACATAATCATCATGACCCCCCATGACACTTTATAACAGAGTGCAAGTACAAAAACACACAAGGTGTACAAGATCCCAGAAATGCAGAAGTGGGCACTTTATCTTAGTGTGTTTATAGAACAAAGATGTAACAGTGGAGAAGCATACAAGCTCAGAAGTCAGAAAGAATAGTGAGATAGAAAATCAGAAGAAGAGATCCCAGGACCTGTAGAACCCAAGTAATCCGCCAGAGTGCAAAAAATTTCAAACTTAGAGGAGAGATAACCTAGAGAAAAATCTAGAAAAAATACCCCTACAACTAAATAGTTCATTGAACCAGCTTTCCGACGATATCTGGTTTGCCAAAAATAGAGTTTGGATGAGCCAGATATGACTCCAGGAAGGCAAAAAAAACATCAGAATTCAACAGAAAAAAATGCTATCAAAATAGTAGAACCCAAAATCCTAACTACCATCATCGTAAATTTCTCAGAAAGAGCTTTCCGACGGTATATGGAAGTCAGAAAAAGACCCCCGGATCCTCAAGATAGAGCGAAAACAGTCCCGGGGGGTCAGAAAGGTCTCAAAAATTTTTTTAAGCCCCTAGGGCTAGAAAAAAGTGGGCCCCCGGGTGCATGGCACACGCAGGGGGCTGGGCCGAAGCCCCTGGTCCCTCATAGGACTGACCACGTATCAATAGAGCCCGTGGGGGCTAGCAAAAAGGCCACCGGTGGCGGGGGCCGGGCGGAGCGGCGAGCCGGTGGCGAGGACCGTGAAGGGCACCGACGGGGCGGCACGGAGGCCGGAAGGCGGCGGAGCCGGCGGCGGGGGCCGCGGAGGGTGGCAGACGATGGGGCCGCGTAGTGTGAAGGGTTGCGGGCTAGTCACCGACCGGCGGCGGTGGAGCGCTGGTGGCCCGGCGGTGGCGCAGCGGCGGCCCAAAAAAATTTACACTGTCTGTGCTAGAAAAGAAGCAAAAAACCTTTGAAAAATAAGGTTTTTTTAATTTTTTTGTAATTTTTGCCTCAATTTTTGTGTCGTACGGCACAAGAAACCAAATTTTTTTTGCCTCAGAGTCTAGTAGTCCAAAATGGACAAATTTTATGTTGTTTCTGGGGTTTTGGGGTGCTCTGAGCTCAATGGCAATGTCCGTTTGAGCCCAAAGTGACCATAACCAAAGCCTGCCCTTGAAACACCACAAAAAACACTGAAAAGCCTCTAAAACCCTTTGTGTCTGGTATGCTTCAAGAAAACATGAACAATGAGCAGCAAGCAAGCTCTGATACCATGTTAGAAATAGGAAATGTCCTATTCTCCCAAGAACACCTACATGCACGACTGTCACAAGAAGAAGCAAGATACGGAAGACAGAAGAACAGAGAGCTATGGCGGCCAAAAAGCCAGAGACATGAAATCCATGTTGAAAGAAAAAGCTTCTATATTATCAACAGCTGAATTACAAAATACAATCTCCTTAATGAAAAGAAAAGCGGTGAGTCCTTATAAAAGGATACTGAAACCCTAAAGGGGAAAACCCTAAAGAATTATAAGCTGCCTAAGTATACCTTAAGCATAGAGTAAAATAGACTAATAATTAAATGATTTAATTATTAGCTATAATATGACTACTCTAACACTTCTTATGCCTTGGATTTGGATGTCCCTTCACCAGATTTCTTTTCTTTTGGAGTGAGCAATCCAAAAATCTCTTTCCAAATCCTTGTACTTTACTGTATAACTCCTTCTATATCATTCTTCAAAACAACATATCCTCAAAGTTTTGGTACAAACCTATTCTTGTACTCCTCAATGAATTTGGCTCTCTGTTTTGAGGTTAAGTTTGAAATTATTTTGGCTAATGTTCCTTCCTTGATCTGTCTTTCAGTGGACAGTGCAAATTCCCATTTGCTTGACAAAAAGTCATATAGTTCATCAAGTACATGATTTCCTATCTGTGTAGGAGTCAATTTTAAGGTGCTCATCATGTCCAAGAGGGCTTCCTGAACTTTTTGCCTATCTGTTGTTTTCAACTTGTCATATTTGATAAACTTAAATGTTGCTAATCCTGCTAAATTCCTTAATGTATCACATACCTCATCAATGCTTGCTAGTTTCTTGAACTGAGCTGTAGGTATGTTGCTAGGCATATCTATTTCTGTCATCTCCTCATCACTATCTTTTGGCAGATTTAATTTCCTCCTTGGTCTCTTTGCTGGTGCACTCAACACAGCCTTAGAAGCAACCTTTGCTTCCTTACCAGAAGTACTTTCAGCAATTTTTCTCTTACCATATGATTTTGTTTGATCATCTACTGGGGAGGTGACAGTAGATTCTCTCATCCTTGGATGATTAGCTGCAGGAGGTGTGACCTTGGGTTTTTCTCGGCTAGGCTTGGTTACAATAACAATTGATGGCTTCTTTCCCTTAGCCTTCTTTGTAACTTTTGATGCACTAACTTCCTCCTCAGTTGAAATATCCTCACCTTGTCTAGTAGACAGACCTAGAGGTGCATCCTCAGGTTCTTCATCACTACCCAAGCCAACCATTTTCTTTAGATTCTTCACTATCTTCTTTGTTTTTCTCTCCATAGTTCCTTCATTCAAACTTCTAGAGATTTTAGCTTAGCTTCTTCAAAGTTTCCAAATCTCTTTGCAGTGGTGTCAATTACCTCAGCTAAGAGTTCAATGATGGTGGCAGATGCTTCTTCAATATTAATCTCATATAGAAATGGCTCCAAACATGTTATTCTAGGAATTACTTCCTTGATATAAGTGTTATCTATGTCAACTAGAAAACATATTTCCTCATAGTGTTTCTCCACTAGTGACTTAGGAATCCTAGTCCTTAATCTCATTCTCTTCTTGAATTCCACAAAATAGCTACCCATAATAATTGAAATTGCTTCCTAGTTTATTTATACATTCATTGATCTGGACTGTAATGGGCCTATCCTTTTTCCACACAATATTTCCTAGAGTAGGAAATGTATTCTGAATGTAGAAGAATATACAAACTAGTAAAGAACCAAACTTACATGACAAGCTCTTAGCCTTTCTGATTGATGCAAGGTTCTCAGCTAACTGTGTCTGTTGTAGCTCGGCAAGATCATATGTGTGATTCTTCTTCACAATTTTCCATGCCTGATCAACTGCTATACAGGGAACACTGTCCAATCTGCTGGACTGATAGAACTTGTGTGCTATAACCCTTACTCCAAAATCAAGTTCTAGGTCAGTAATCGTAGAAATAGTCATACCTCTGTTATTCCATACTGCTCCAGTGTTCAATGTAATTTCCTCTTTGTTTTTATCCCTCATGGTTCGCTTCCCATTCACTACAGGATATCCAGTCACTTGATGAATCATACTCTTGGTAATCTTGACTAGTCCATTGTCTAGCCACATGCTGATGTCATGAATTCTGCTAAGGATAACTTTGATCCATTCATCTTTAAAACCTTGGGGAAAATCTAGGGCACGAGTTAACCCTTTTTCAGCTAGATGTTTGAATTCTTCCTTCAGAACTCCATTATCACATAGTTTACTGTAGGATTTCCTCATTTCATTATCTCCTACTTCTCCAATTTTAACCATATAACATGATCGAACATCATGAACCATAAGTACGTTGGGAGGAATGGATGAGAGGGATCCGGTTAAATCGCTTTGAATTGTACTTTTTAGAATGGCTCGAAAGTTGAGAGGTTCACATTCATCACTCCTAACCAACTTAATTTGTTCTTGTTCTGCCTCCATACTCTTGGCTGGTGCGGAAGAACTTGCAGCCGTAATTCTAAAATTTAGGTTTTGAGAGATGGAAAATAGAGTACCTCGGCAAGTGAAGCTTCACACTGTTCTCTATTCACTATTTACTGTTCACTTTAGGATTTATGTCGGCACATTGATGAAATCTTCATTCCTAGCTCCGTTAGGATCACTTCTGCAAATCGCTTCACTTCACTCGATAAATAGTAAAAATCACAATGTAAAAATGAAGTGTCGACTGTTCATCCCTTATATGCTTCGAAGGGTAAAAGTAGGTGAGCATTAAATGTTTTTTCCCATTTGAGTTAGTGCAGGCCAGCTGGTCTCAGCCTTAACACAACTTGCATCCCACTCAACTCACTATACTCGGCCTTCACAAAATTTCACTCGTCCAACAAAACTTGGCACTTCACTAAAGAACTCGGCTTTAGTGTCCATGAATAGTACTCGGCACCTATCAGTGCAATTGACTCATCTCGGCATTTGTATTCAAAAATATGTCCTGGTGCATCTTAACATATGCAAATATGGACTTTTGTGCATTTCATGTTAGGAACTGATGTAAGATAAAAATTTTAAATATAGTTCCTTACATAGCTCTTTCTCTTAGTTGGAGATGATGTGATCACCTGATCCATTGGATTGGGTGACCTCGGCTTCATTAGCTTCACTGCTGCATGATTCAGACTTCTTAACCCATGTCTTGTTCATATGCTCCCTAATTTGCTCGACTGTAGGAGCTGGTACTCTAGTCTTGCAATCTTTCCTTGTATGTCTAATTTTCAGACAACTATGACAAACTAGGCTTCCATTCATCCAAATTTTGGATTTACCTTTGAAATGTGCCCTTATGCAGTTTTCTGGAACATGTCTATACTCACCACAGTAATGACAATTATGCCATGTATTATAATCCCAATTGTAATGATTGCCTTTTCTTGGTGAATTCTCTTGTACCTTTGATGTCCACTGCTGTTTACCATTGGATCTGCAATCTTGTGCTCTATGACCAAATTTGTGACAATTATAGAAATTACCATTGAATCTAGGTGTTTTGCTTGCCTTAGCCTTACATTCACATGCTTGATGTCCAAACTTATTGCAGTTAAAGCAATAACCATTAAAGTTAGTTTTCGGATTGGACTTACCATTCTTGCTTCGGAAAATGTTTGTTGTATGACCTGGTTTTCCATAGTGGTGACAAATAGGTTTCTTGTTTCTCAGCTTTGCATTCTTTCTTTCACCTATCTTGGATGATTCTCTATCTTCAGTGGTTGTATGTTGTTTAGTGTGACCTAACCCAGAAGAATCTTTAGGTCTTCTTGATGCTTCCACCGGTTGTTCAAAGTAGCTCATAACTACACTTGGATCATTCACTCTATTATTGATTTATTTCTCAGATCTCAATTCATCTTTCAATTGACTGTTCTCAAATCTAAGATTAACAATCTTCAAGTCTTTCCTACTGATCTCCTGATTTGCAAGTAATATTTGATTTTCCATGTCCACTTGATTGACTGTCATTGTTTGCACATCATGTGTTCTTTCATCAAGTCTGGTAGTCAGCATTCTCTTGTCTTCTTCTACCATAGCCTTGTCATCTTCAGCTTTCTTTTTCTATTCAACAACTTCACACATTCTTATTGATTAGGCTTTGTAGACACCCTAAATTGTCCTTTTTCATTTCTATATTAATTTAATTAATATTGCCTATAACAATATAGTTAATTCTTATAGATTAACTATATTTGTTATATTCGACTATTTATTTAATTTTATTAAATAAATTCATCACCTTGTATTTAAATTTAATTTAAATACCATCCCTAATATATTAAAATTTATTTTAATATATGTTTCTTCCATATTTCTTTTAAATAAATTTTATTTATTTAATCCCTCCATTTTCTCTGAAATTCTTCTAAACCTCATTTAAATTAAATTAAATTTAATTTAAATCTTACTTCTCCTTGCTTTTGGCTAAATTCAACCTAATCACACTTAAAAGGTAAATAAACCCATTTTAGCCTTAATCACTTGCACACACATGTGACT
>MU225079.1:5065198-5078743 GCA_018584345.1 Thuja plicata
ATTTACATATCATCATTTGAAAGATTTGGGGCAAGTTCTATATACTTGTGCTCAAATCTTTATCATTTTGCATTCATCAACAGTGGGATTTATTGCATTGTGTTGGGAGAGCACACCCACAAAATCTGTAAGAGCAAATCAAACGAGCCTTGGGTGCACTCGTTTTGGCTCATCGGAGGTTGTAGTGAGAATTTAGTTGTATTTCAAGTCTCTTGCATGCTATTAATATTTGATATATCTTGTATATGCATGTTTTGACTTGCTGTGCAGCTGCAGGGATTTTCATTGCATACAGGCTTCTTGTTCCTTTTTCAGATTTTTGACTTCTTCACATAGTGCACTATTCTTTTCCAGTAGATCTGCTATTGCTGCATCGCTCTTAGTAGAATCTCCATCTTGAAATAGATTTGTGGTGTCTTCTTCCTAATAATGACATCATTCATTTGTTTAGCCAAATCTTTTCTTGCATTCAAGGACTTCCTTAACTCTTGTCTTGCAGACTCATGCTGTTGTAGTGCAAGCTAAACATCAATCTTTTGATTCTCAATGACTTTACCCATCTTGTAGATCTCCATTTCAAGATATGTATTCTCAAGTTGATTATAACCTTATAGAGAACTCTAGCTCTAATACCAATTATTGGAAATACAATAATGGGAAAGCAAGATACTGAGAGGGGGGGTGAATCAGATCTTCAAAATTAAACACTTAAAATAAGTTGATCCACATTCATATAAAAATGAATCTAATGTAATCTCAGATAGCATCCACACCATGAAACAAATAACACATTACACAATAATTTGGTAACCCAGAAACCCAAATAGGTAAAACTTGGGTGGGGATGACACCCAAAAAAGTCTTCACTACTGCAGTAATAAAGTGTAGCTATTAAGGTTACAATGTTTGATTACAATGATTAGAAAGTCTCAAGTATTGATCCTTCGATGTGCACTCTGATGCTGATAATGGATCTCCTCTTTTCAGTATCTCTTTTGATCTTATAATCTGATATATATTTTCTCTGTTGTTCCCTATGTTATGTTTTGCTTGATCTCTACTTCTTAAAAAAATAACCCTTAGTGCATTTCACTATAAAAATGCAGTCTCTTCAACAACTCCTTCTTCTTGCACACACCAAAATAGGGTTTCGAAGCAATCTAATATATCCATATAGATCTGATAGTGAGATCTAGATCAACGATCAAGATCAATACCCATGCATTGATGGTAAAATAATTAATGCTTACAATGAGTCATGCATTGGATAAAACAATTAAATGCATAACTAACTCCGTATAAAAATATTAAATGCATATGTTAGTCGGCCAAAAAAGCTTATATAAGTCGGCCAAATCACTTATTCTTGATGTTTGTATCATTCCTGACAAATATACAAAAACCGTTCTTCTTGGCACTTGACTATCTGTCGCTCGGCATTTAACATTTCTGTCTCTACTCGGCTTGACACTGTAACTAGGCATACTGAAAAATGTTCGACAATGTTGCTCGACCTTGCATAGTTTTAGCTCGGCCACAGTGATAGCCAACTAAAACTGCCTAGATGAATGACTAAGTGTTGGTCACTAATCATCAATATATCCTAGAGATTAACACTATCTACATAATGGAAGGTTCCGGTTAAGGCTACAAGTGTGATCACTTTGGATGATCTTACCCTATTAGGAGTAACATTTTAGACTGGTTAGGTCTACTCAGTTAAGAGATTTTAACAACACTATTAAGTGTGCACTCGGTTAAGAGATTTACAATAAGACTGTTAAGTCCACCTTCTTAAAGGGTTTCTTCTATTTGCTACAATTTTTAGAGAGTAGTCAAAAATACTTGTTGACCTGATGGTATGCAATCTTGAATTACTGATTACAGATCCTTTAAGTTCACAATGTATATGTATCACCTATAGTGATTGATTGATACCTTTGTTCTTCTCGGTAGCCTTGAATCTAGTTATTCATAACTGAATTCTTCCTTTTGTTTCCTTTTGCATGAAACTCTCTATTTGATCCATAGATGTCCTTTGCAACTACAATCATCATCACATGATCGATTACTACATCTATTTATACAATGTATTGACCTAATTAGGTTTCACACTTTATAATAAAAACTCTATGATCAAAGGTTTACAACTTTCAACCTTGATCTTCTAGTTTGCATGTTTACAATCAGTTAGACTAATTAAAACTATTACATATGTTTTAATCTATCCTCAAGAAATGGTTTTACAACTAAGCATAAAGCTATTTATAAAGATGAAGTTCTTTATCTAACATGTATCTCACATCCAATTTTCTTGGGAATAAAATTGTCTCTCAGTTAGACTGGTGCTTGGTGATGTCTCTATAGACATACTACTCTCATGTTCCTTTGTGAACTATGTTGTCGGTGATAGTGCTTATGGGTTTTCACTGGTTTCAGTGTTCACTGCACTGACATTTTTCATGACCATTACACTTGTTTGTTTACGGTGTCCTTTGTACTTGACTGTTTCATTGTCCATTGTGCTTGATTGAATGTTGTCACTCAATGATCATGTAAACTGACAGTCCAAAAACTATTTCCTTGTATACTAATGACAAATATGATCCTTTAGGATTATCAATCTCCCCCTTTGGCATTAGTATCAAAAACTAATATGTGCAAATTGAAATGTTCAGTATCTACACAAAGTGTATACCTTGTCAATGACTCCCCCTATGTGCATGCCTCGGTACAGTGTATGTACATATTTCTCCTTTGTGTATTTCCCTCTTTGGCCTTTGACATGTTATACATATAATCCTCCTTTACATATATATTTCCCCCTATACATATAATTTCCCCCTTTTTTTTGGAAATAATGACAAAGGTGTAATACTTACAGCTTTTCAAGTATGTGGGCATGGGATTTTTGAATGTCTTCCATTATCTTCTCCCATTTTACTTGGATGTGTTCTAGGGTCATGTATTCCAATGTGAGTCTGGCGTGCGTGTCATATATACTCTCGGTAACAGACATCTCTGGGGTGGAAATAAATGCTTTTTCCGAAGTCATGTGTTTCAACAACAGTGTGAGATTCTGGAATAACATATCTTGGAGCTTGATTAACTCATATCAGATTCTTCTTTCAGCCTTCTGCAGTTATAGTCTCAACCTTTTTGACTCTACAATCTTCTCATAATGCAATTGGAATGCATTTTCTTCTGTTGTGAGACTTTGTGCACTAGCCTGAAGGTATTCATCAATCTTTGCTATCTTTTGACTATGCTTGGTAGTGAAGTGCTCTAGTGTGCATAATTTTTGAGCTAAGGTAACCACTTTTGAAATAATAGGTTCCATTGTAGTTACTAATTCGGAAATTTTTACCTTATTTTCTGTGACTTCTTGGCTAATATTTTTTTAGTTAACTTGTATTGATGCTTCACCTCAGCACGTTCCTTAATGACTTTGTCTGCATCTACATTCTATGATGTAATGGTGTCGGCGAGTACTGCTAATTGATCAAGTATTGGAGAAATTTGATCAATTTTAGTGTTAGGTACTATTTGCAATAGTATTTCTTTTTTGGTATCTGAGACTTGTGAGTTCTTGTGCTCCTTCTTGAGCTTGTCATGTATAGCCTTCCTCTTGCATAATTCTCATCAGGGACTCAGGATCCAGTGTCCTTCGATGTTAGTTGGGTATATCAATTATCTCATCAAGTGTGACCGGAGCTTTGCTCTTCTTCTTGTTCTTTGTAATAGTACTTGAAGCAGGGGAATGAAGGACTATTGCAAGTTCCTTCTCTTTCTCTTTTTCTTTTGGTGATTGTGTGGGAGGCGTGGCGCCTTTTGTATGCTTCTTGGTATTAACCTGTTGGTCGGTAGTAGACATCTCTACATCAACCTTATCATTTTCTACAGCGTTTTCTTCCTCAGTGTTCTTGTTGGTGGCATCACTATGTTTTTCCTCTCCACTAGCATCTTTCTTCTCTTCATTTGTATCTTGATTCTTCTCATGTTCATCACCTTTTTCTTCTGGTATGCTTGCATCAGGTGTCTTCTCCTTTTCTTCAGTAATGATATTGATAGCTTGTATCAATAAGGGCATGTGACTTGGTACATTTACATGTGCAACATCCATTGTATCTTTTTCCTTTTCTTTCTTGGTGGCATCATTTACATCCTCATCATTTTTAGGATCATCATCATAATCAATCTGAGTTATATCTTTGATTGTGATGTCTATTGTATTTCTAATGAGTGTAAAATCTGAGGTATGTCATCCATAGACTTACTTTCTTGTGTTGTCAAATCTACTAGATTGACATCCTAGGTGTCATTAATTAAGATATGGTATGTGATTGTTGTGGCCTCTTTCTCTTCATAGTGAGGTTTCTCTATAAGAGCCAGTGCCTACTTGGGGGCATTGAATATTTCATTCCAAGTCTCATTGCTTTCTTTGTCAAGCTCTTCTAATTGGCCCTCTAGTACTTTGTATTCTCTCATTTTAGCTGAAAATTTCTTTGAATTCTCTTTCATTGTTTCATCAATCTCTTAAACTATTGACTTGGGTGGCATGAGTGTGACTAGGGATCTTTCCCTTATTTGTTTCTTTATATGCAGTGCATAAGTCCACCTTGCTGATATTCATTCATTTAGCTCTTGTGGCATTTTCTTGTTTAATTGTATTGGTACATACTTGTATGCAACCATTGCCTTAATTATGGATTCTTCTATCTTATTCTGATCTCTGGGAGACAAGGTTAGCTATTGTCTAATCTTTCATTTTGATATGCTCCCGGTGTTGATGATTGACTTAATAACTTCATCAACTATATTAGGAAGTTTGAGATTTACAGCTTGGAGTCCTTGTTCTTTCTCATCATGTTCAGTATCTTCATTATCTTCTTTTCCTCTGATGTATCTCCTTCTTTGTCTCGATGTTGTCTGCCCAGTTTGAGGCTTTCTCTTATAATTCCTCACTGTACCTTTCTTTACCGGTGGTGAGTCTGCATCTTTTGTAGTCTGACTCTTAGTTCTTGATGAAACGGTAGTTCTTGGTTTCTTTGTTGGTGGTGCATCAGATTTAGTTGACTTCGAGTCACTTGACTCTTTTCCTTCACCGATGGGTGACTTTCCCTCAGTGACATCTTTTTTTGATTCCTCATCATTTATCGACAGCTTCTTCTCAAGTTTTTTCACCATCTTTGTTTTCTTCTAGACAATTTTCTTCACTACTAAGCCTTTCTTGATCCTAGACTTGGCTTCTTCATAAGTTCCAAATCAGCTCAATTATTTTTCCATTGGTTCAGTCAATAATTCTTCAATCACATTTGTATCTTGATCTATGTTTATCTCATAGTCTAGTGGTGGTAACCATGTTGTTCTCGGTACAAATGTTTTGATTAAAGTGGTGTTGGTGTCCACACATATGTCATCTTTATATTGTTCAACAAGTTGTGCATGGATTCTCATTCTCTTTTGCATTATCTCTTTGAAGGTAGTTAAGTATGCATCCATTATAGATGTGAATTATCCCCTAGTGACTTAATGAACTCACTAATTTGTACAGTTATTGGTCAGGTAGTGTCCCAAGTGACATTATCGATAGATGGGAAGAAATTTTGAAAGTAGAATAATGTGCACATGAGGAGTGAACCGAACTTACATGAATTAGATATAGCTAATATAATAGTCCTCATGTTCTCCTCCAGTTTCTTCTGTAGAAGATAAAATAAGTCTAGTTATAGTCCCTTCTTTATAATCTTATAAGCAGTGTCAACTACTCCACAAGCTATGTTGTTCAATCTGCTAGCTTGGTATATTTTGTTCCCAAGTACACATGCACCAAAATTCATCTCTGGATCAGTGATAGAATTAAATTTCAAATCTTTGTCGTCCCATACTGCACCTGTTAAATTTTCAATCTCGGGGCGAGAAGGATGCTTTAGGGATTTAGCATTGTCTCTTACTGGATAACCTGTTACTGCATGAATCACATCCTTAGTGATTGGTTTTGGTTCATCCAACCACATTTTTTTGTCATGTACTTGGATGAGTACTATCTGAATCCACTCAGTCTTAAACTCTTTCAGGAACATTAGGGCATTTGTTTACCCTTTCACTTCAATGTTTTTTTGTTCATCTTTAAGGTTTCTATTTGTGCAAAGCTTCTGGTAAGCTTCTTAAACCTAAAGATATTCGATCTCTACAATCTTGCAGTGGATATAAGCACATATATCTTAGACTAGTAAAACCCTAGGAGGGATGCTTGAGAATTCTCCTTTTCCATCATGTTGGGCTCCTCACAGGTTGTGTTCTTGATTAGGTTGACCTTTTTTGTCTTTGATGTTCTTTATCTTTGTAACCCATGATGTGGTTGCCATTTTTTGTGAAATTAGGTCTTTCTTTGTAAATGAAATGTGTGCTCGGTAAGTCTTGGTACTTACTAGTTGATAGTGGTGAGTGCTCAAAATCTGTTGGAGTATCCTTTGAATCTACTGTCATTCGATCTACAAAATTTTCATTCTTAGTCGCTCTTCTTTAATCTGTTGTTTTCTCATTTTCGCATGGTGAATGAAGGAGCTCTTTGATGCCCTATGTATAGAAAATAACCTAAGTGGTGCATTTAATGCTTTAGCTACCACTCGGTCGACAAAACCAAGATGCTCATGTTACATACCAAAGTTTCATCCTTGGTGAGTGTACAATGCTCAAGGTAAGTGTCAACTTAGTTGCACTTTTTCACATGTTCACCGACGATGCTCGGTATGTAGCGAAGACTTGATTTTTTTGTTTACTGATTGTGCTCATTTTATATTGACAACTTGGTTGTTTTCCATATGTATACTGATGATGCTTGGTATGTATTTAACGATGAGACTGGATTCACAAATTCATAACAAGTAATACCATAGTGCATCTCCATTTATGCTAATTTGGCATATTATCTATGAACATTGGAACTGATGTAAAATATAACTTTGTAGAGTGCAGTTCCATACTTACTTGTTTTGCTTAGCTGGGGGTGGTGGGATCACCTAATCCATTGGATGAGGTGTCACTAACTATGGTGCTTGGTCCAGCATTATCTTTGCTTGAAGCTTTCCTCTACATTTTATTTCTCACTCTCCTGATATCTTCAATTGTGTTTCCATTAGCAAAAGTGTTTGTCTCTATCACTCAGTCTCTACAGTCTTTTCTTAGTAAACCGACCTTATGAGAGTGTAAGCATATCATTCCGTAGTTAGTCCAGCTTCTAGACCTTTATATTCATTTCCCCATGCAGTTTGGAGCTATGTGTCCATATCTACCACATGTGCAATTTACCCATGTGTTGTAATCCCAAACATATGAGTTACCGACTCTTCTCGGTTGATAAGCATTTTCTTATTCTTTGGGTTTCCGTGCTTTCTTTTTCTTTTTCCTACATTCATGAGATGTGTGGCCATGCATTTTGCAAGTAGAACAATATTTTTGCATGTAGGATTCCTTCTTTGGTTTATTCACCTTAGATCTACATTCATGTGCTTTGTGTCCATGCTTGTTACAGTTATAACATTACCTATGAATGTAGAAGTGAATTTAGGAATACCTTTAGCTTTTCTCCTGTAAAAATTTGATGTGTGGCCTGGTTTTCCACAGTGATTGCATGACTGCTTCCTTAGTCTTGGATTTGTGTAGACATCTTTTTGATCAACTTGGTTTGATGGTTCTTCATGCTTGGTATACCCTAAGCCGGTATTGTTGTTGAGTCTCCTTTGTCCATTCAGAAAATCATCCATTCTTTTTGTAGAGAATTAAGAAAATTGAAGAGAGTACAAAAAGAGTACAAAATTCATCCTTAATTCATCCTTAATTCATGCTTTAGTTTTTCATCCTAAACCGGTATTGTTGTTGAGTCTCCTTTGTCCATTCAGAAAATCATCCATTCATCCATTCTCAATATTCTTATCAAGCTTATACCTTTCCATTGTATGATCTTTTCTCTCAAGTGATTTAAACATTTCTAAATAAGAGATCTAACTCTACTACCAATTTTTTGAATAATGGAATGGTGTGTACTGAGAGGGGAGGGGTGAATCAGTACCCTTAAAACTTCACTTTAACCTTTAAGCCTTAGTAATCATTTCTTGCATTACCGACCATATTTTTTTTGTACCTTATGCATGTAATATCAAAACATAAATGTAATTGCATATAAACATTCATAGAAACATTCATGAAAAGTAGTTACACATGACACAAGAATTGCTAACACTAAAAACCCCTGTTAGAAGGTAAAAACTATGGTGGGGTGAGACCCACAAAGATTCACTATCTGCAGAATGGAAGGTGTCAGTTAAGGCTACAAGTGTGATCACTTTTGATGATCTTACCCTATGAGGAGTAACATTTTAGACTGGTTAGGTCTACTTGGTTAAGATATTTTAAAAACACTATTAAGTGTGCACTCGGTTAAGAGATTTATAATAATACTGTTAATTCTACCTTAAAGGATTTCTTCTATTTGCTACAATTGTTAGAGAGTATTCAAAAATACTTGTTGACCTAATGGTATGCAATATTTAATTTCTTATTATAGATCCTTTAAGTTCACAATGTATATGTGTCACCTATAGTGATTGATTAATACATCTGTTCTGCTTGGTAGCCTTGAATCTAGTTCTTCATAACTGAATTCTTCCTTTTGTTTCCTTTTGCATAAAAGTCTATGTCTAATCCATAGATATCCTCTGCGGCTATAATCATCATCACATTATTGATTAATACATCTATTTATACAATGTATTGACCTAATTAGGTTTCACGCTTTATAATAAAAACTCTATGATCAAAGGTTTACAACTTTCAACCTTGATGTTCTAGTTTGCATGTTTACAATCAGTTAGACTGATTAAAACTATTACATATGCTTTACTTGATCCTCAAGAAATGGTTTTATAGCCAAGCATAAAGCTATTTATAAAACTCAAGTGCTTTATCTGACGTGTATATCAGATCCACTTTTCTTGGGAATAAAACTATCTCTAGGTTAGAATGGTGCTCGATGATGTCTCTATAGACGTACTTCTCTTGGGCTCCTTTGTGAACTGTGTTGTTGGTGATAGTTCTTATCGGTGTTCACTAGTTTTGGTATTCACTGCACTAACATTTTCGGTGACCATTACACTTGTCTATTTTTGGTGTCCTTTGTACTTGACGATTTTGGTGTCCATTGTGCTTGACTGAATGTTGTCACTTAGTGATCATATAAAATGACAGTCCAAAAATTGTTTCCTTGTATACTAATGACAAATATGTTCCTTTAGGATTATTAGTTTGCTTGCATTCTTAGAGCTTTCTTGAGCCCTCTTGCATTCTAGATTATTATTTCCTTATTGTATTTAATTTAAATCACATAGCTTAACTGGGAGGTATTGTAATCTTGCTAGATTATCTTTTCTTTCCTTGTTCTTGCATTTGTATCATAGCTTAGTTCTTACATTTTATCTTAGATTATCTCTCATTTGCATTGCGTAAAAGTACAAACCTGTGTCACTTTTATAAAGGAAAAGTTCCACAACATGCAAACCGTTCAACTTTAACAACATAAAAGTGGCATTTGTGTTTATAATTTGAAGATGATGTAAACAAATGAAATATGTAAAATTGGATGAAGTTTATGCCTATAAATGTTTTTTAAAAATTAAACAAGAATTGACATAGTTTATTTAATTTTTGAAGTCCATTTTTTAATTTCTGAAAATCTAGGGTCTAGTTCCCACCAAAAAAATATATGCAAATAATATTTTTTTCCTCTGATTTCAAAATATGTTTTAGATGACATGTATAGCTAGTGCAGACAAAAAAAAAAATTGGTTTTCAGTATCTATTTTGTTTGTTATAACTATTCAAAGTTGGAGTTACCAAAAATCAACATTTTTTGTCCCCCGCCTAATTTTCCCTAGCAAATCTACACCATTCAGAAAATAAATTATATATTCTTGAAGAGGACTCTCTCCTCTAGTGTTAAATATACATTATAAATTTTCTCACATGATTCACTATTTTTTTTTTTCATTTTTCGAATGAGTCTGTTCTTAAATGTTAAAATACCTACTTGCAGTATTTTCTACTTATAATATATTATATGTAATCAAAACACTATACAAATTATATGACCATAATCTTGACTCCAAGCTCTACGAAATAGTATTTTTATATTTTAAAGAAAGTTGAGTTTTGATGGAGAAATCAGGTGTATACGTGAGAAGTTCTGCAATTCTAAAATTTTTGCCTATTTGGTTGCCACATAGGCAATTTCGGTCGGAACTTGTTCGGTTGATCCAGTTTCAAATGAAACCCCTTGTATAAATGTGTACTACTTCTTCATCAATAAAATATAGTTGGATTATATTTACTCATAAATTTTTGGTCAAAACTGGTCCAGTCGAACCAGTTTTGGCTGGAACTCATTTTCCACATCAATGCCACATGGCGCCACGTTTATGCCACATATGTATGACCATAAAAATTCCAGCTGAAACTATTTCGGTCGAAACTACAAAAAATGTCCTCAAGTGCGACACGGCTTCATACTTTTACCCCATTATTATTTGAATCTTCCATTCTATGGTGCACCTTGCAAGGGTTTTTTCTTAAGGTTCATTTGAGAGCCACCATTCACACTATATTAGATTCTTTCATGTTATAGATAGGAAGCTATAAGTCGATTATTGAGACTTCCTTCTTCCATGGATTCTCTCAAATGTAATGGCTTATAGAATTGTATCATTTTGATCATACAAATATTAAAAAAACAACTACATATTCATCATTATTGGTCAAATTCACTGCCCAAGTGCATCATTCTTAGAATACACTAGAGAGGAATGCATAACTCATTCGTAGTAAAATTGTTGGAAATGAGTTGAGTAATTGAGAGGGGAGGGGTGAATCAGTTACCACAAAAACAAATCCAAGTCCCTTAGATGTCTTAAACCAAATTAACACTGTTGCTCGGTTAACATAAATATTCCACTCTCACTCGGTTAACATAGAAAATATTAAGATATTAACTGTGATTATCTTTAGTAATTAATTGCAGAAACATAAACTATAAAGAAGATGAAATGTACAAAGATAACACCAAGATTTAACGTGGAAACCCAATATAGGAAAAACCACCAATAACAACTAGTCATTGTTTTTGGGTCTGTGCAGGATCATGGTATGCCAAAAACTGGCGATGTAAAAAAATTAGTTTTTCACTCGTCCAAAAGCACACCCAAAATTTTGTTGACTTTTGAGTAGGCCTGGGTGTTAGTACACCTATCCAAGCCAAAAGACAAAGCTAAAGAATTATCAAATGTCTGATAATATCTAATGTTCGATAATATCGGATGTCTGATATTCATCAGTAATAATATATTGTTGCCCGCGGCTGCGTTCAACATTTTCATTGTGAAAACATTGAAGCAGCAAAGCCAAGACAAAAAAATCATATATCAGATAGGGATCTGATATCATATTTGCTACAGTACACCAGGTAAGTGAAATTATGTAGTTTTGTTCTTGTTTTTTGTTTTTGAATTGAAATTTATAGTTTTTTTTTAAAACCAGGTTTTATATGATATTGTGTATTGTTTTTTAAAATTGATTATAAACTAGAGTTGAAATTTATATTGTTTTTGAGTCAGACATGGATTCAGACAAATCTTAAAACCCTCCCTCCCAGTCCGCGAACAATCTAGAACCACCTCAAAACAATCCCCCGCCTTCAGAAGTCCAACTGTTCTCAAACCCTCAACCAATACAAGATCTCATAGGAGATAATATAAATCAGCTTAGAGGATATCAGAACACATATACAAATATCCCTACATTGCATCCCATGTTTTCCATGCTGAACTCCATTATTGAGAGCATGGAGAAACTCACAGAACAACACAATGTTGCACTTCTTTGGCATGAATCCATGCACGCCCAATTTGATGATGGGCTTGACTATGATCAAGTTATAGATCTAAAAATAACAAAACATGACATACTTAACATTTTTGTTGATCCCAAAAATGGTTTAAAAGTGGACCCTAAAAAACCCAAGTTGTTAATTAAATGGTGTACAAATGATGCAATACGTGACAACTTTTGGGATCATTGGTGGATTGTTTTTGATAGACCACCCCACAACAATTTGGATGTCCTATTCTATTTCATACAAAAATTGTATGCTGAATTTGTGCTTGGTCACAAATTCATTTACTGGAGCATGAGACAGAACTAGGGCATGGGCTTAATTGCTCCCCAGGAAAGGCCAGGGGCAAAGCGGGTGAAATCCTACACATATGTCCCCCCTCCTGAGATTTCACCACCTCCCACAGTAAAACATCCTAACATTATTGTTGAGGCCATCTCATAGAATATTCAAGCCATTCACACCTTGAGTGATCTACTCGTTAGGCAGAGTGTGGCATTGTTTCCTCCTCATACTAATTCTTATGGCCCTTCCACATTCTCGACGAGCTCACATGTTATTATGCCTCATACTTGCGTTATGTGCAAGAATATGTGCTTGGGTCCCCTGAATGATAGTGATGCATATAACTATGTGTTCAAGGTGGACGATACTACACAACACACTACAAACAATGAAGCACCCCATGGAGATGTACATCAAGGGCATACAAAGCCATGGACTCCTACTATTATGGTAAGGGTAAACAGTTAACTTGTTACATTGTATTTAATTTTAAACGTTCATATTTTTAATAGAATTTTCTTATAATGATTGCCCACTTATGTTTTTTATGTGTTTCATTTATGTCCAGTTAATGACAAAGGAGGAGATGGCATAGGTGGAGGGGTCCACACTTTCGGCCATTTCATTTGGCCTTGACACTTCCATGGTACATACGTTTTAATGTACTCATTGGTTTCCTTTTATTATAATATTGTATACATGTATTCTCTAATTTTTATGATAATCTTATTACATACTGATGCAGGTTTCACAAGTTTCTATTGGGGGCAATGTGAGGGGGTTCAGGCGTCTAGTGCTAACAAGGGGAAAGTAATTAAGTATTTTAGATTGATTAATCATACATGTATACTTGTCACTTGTGCGTACCCATTTTTAATTACATGTTCTATTTGACAGAGGGTGGTGTCTAATGATGTCGTGAGACCGGTTCACCATGATAGAGTCACAGGCATCTCAATTCACAGTGATAGCCCCACAGTACGTATATTTCTAAATTTATTTGTGTGTAGTTTACTATGAAGTATATATTTAATATGATCAAGTCATGATTGTATGAAACTTATCTGTTTGACTTTTGTAGGTCACCCCTGGTTTGAGGGAGGTACCACGCCAAGGGTTTGTATCACTGATGACCCAACCAACATTTCCTATACAAATTTCAACAGAGGTAAGTTTTGATGTTAATTGAGTTATATTTAAAACATGTATTTGCTACCAAGGATTTAACATTAAATAGTATAAGTCTTACATCAATCTCATGTTCACAAACATATATACAGGTCAGAGTCGACATTGGTGGCATTGTCCCTTCGCAACTA
>MU225079.1:5117002-5140110 GCA_018584345.1 Thuja plicata
TCTTGTAGCTCACTTCTTTGGGGCACTGTAGTACATTGGTATCTGAAATCCCCTTACACAAACACATAAATCTCCATTTTCAATGATCTTTAAATAATTATCAGGATTGTCCAAATCTGTTAGTTTCATCCAGTGATGAAATTTTTCATCAGATAAATTTGGGTCATTTCGATAAAGATTATCGAGGACTTGGCATGCCATTTTACGTAAAGTATCATATTCTGCAATATACATGGCTCTTTGCTAGGATTTTTTCATAATGAACATCATTTCTTGTAGCATGGGAAGAAGAGATGCTAAAGTCAAAAGTGTCTCTATATTGCTTAACCTTTGAAGCAGGTCGCCAGATCTCTGATTTTCTGCATTGTCATGATTTTTGTACATAAGTCCAATCAAAGATTGATATTTGGAAAAAAATCATTGTGCTGACCCATCCAAAGAGATCCATCTAGTATCAACATCTTTTAGAAGCTTGTTTCCATCGGTAATTCCATCAGCAAAGTGCTAAAATTACCTAAAATGTTTGGGACTTCAACAAAAATATGAGTACAACTCTCTTACTAAATCTTCAACCTTGTTTACTAAAGGAAACTTCTTCACAACTCTAAAAGAAAGATTCATCCTGTGGGCCATACAGTGAATCCCAACAACATATGGTGAGCAAGAAGTCTGCATCTTTGTGCAAAGACCATTCCTTTGACCTTGCATTACTGAAGCTCCATCCGCTCCAACATAGATCAACTTCTTCGCTATTGTGAATTCATCCATAGCTCCATATTCAATTAAATGTATCTTTACTAATTGAAATAAATTTTCTGATGTCGCATTGTCCCTCAATTTTTCAATAGTTAGTAGGTGTGGTTGGTAGACATTATTCTGTATAGTATAAACATGCATGCATACCCACAACATATTATATATTGCTGTAACTTCATCTAAGGAAAATGCAATAAAGGATGACTCTTTTATTTTTCTCTGTACATCCTCTATTTCAACCTGGGCAATACAACTTGCCCATTCCCATCCATTGTTTATTGACCAATGAGTGATAGGATAGTTAGGAAATTTTAGAAAGTGTAACAAACCACTCATTTCTGGATAGTTTGTCATTGGACACCCTCTGCTCAAAATATGGAAAACATTACTTAATTGAACAGCTTTCCCCCATTCTTCTACTTCACTTGCTTTTGCAAAAATAGCATTAATAGAACCTTGAACTTCACCAGGCTTCGTCTTAAATTTTTGAAACAAATAATATTTCTTAGCATGCCTTTGATGTTGACATTGCTCCTTTGTTTTATATCTTACCACTTTTATTTCCCTTCCATCTACAGTTGAGGTTTCGTAAACCTTACCAATATGTTTCTCTAAGGTGTCCAATTTAAGCTGCAACTGCTTTTCTTTTTTATACTTCCAGCTACAAATCATACATCTGCATTCTACTAGCGGCTCACCTACAATTGGATTGTCCACGGGTTCAATGAATGGATACTTTTCCGCCCAATCAAATTTAAATCTTTTGGACATATCCCATTGACGATCTATTTTTTCTTTTGATTTTCCTCTCCCTTTAGTGTTACTGTAAATTGAAACATCATCATCACCAAAGTCGATCGATTCATCCTGGTACTAGTTATTTACTTGAAATTCATCTTCAAGGTCATCTTCATGAGAGATATCAGGTTCCACAACTTTAGGTTCCCCAGTTTGTTGAATAGACTCCTGTGTAAGTTGATAACCTTGAAGTTGTATAGGTTCCTCTGATGATGTACCTTCCTCACTTTGACCAACACCATGACCATTGTGTCCGGCCCCGCTAAAGTATGAAGATATTTTTCTGCATTTCATTGGCCTCTCTTGGACATCTCCAGATTCTCCACCTTCAATAGACCTCTTCTTGTTTAACTTTGACTGTGACATCTCCAACAAACTAAGGCTATAATAAAATTTTACTTGAATAATTATAAGACACTAAGGACTCGTAGTCTTTTCAGTTCACTATCGATCGCAATTGTTAGCTTAGAATCAACTGATTTTTTGTACTCCTAAATCTTTTGAAACTATCCTTATATACAAATGCTTATTTTGAATTTTGGCGAAGGGGACGACATTTGCATATGATAACAACTAATATTTGGCAAACCCCACGTAATTCCAAGTAATTGACTAGGTGAATAGGGAGGGAATTTGGGACATGGTGAATTACGATGCATGGCGAATTGGGTCCTTGTGCAAATAAAATTTTAACTTGGGATAATGGGACTTTGGCGAATGACAATCCTTGATAAATACCCCTTCCTTAATCCCGTGGTGAATAATAGTAAATATACAATAGATAAATGGGCGAACAACCCCACTACCGTAGTGAAATTACATGCAAATAGTGGTGAACAACTTGACCAATTAACGTGTTTTTTATAAAATCTGGGTGAACCCGTCAAACAGTACATTATGCTTTTTTTTTCCAAATTCTATACGCCTGACGGGACATATTCACCAATTGGCGAAGAATCGCCACTAAAAAAATCCCTAATCTGAAGGGATGATGTGATCTTGAGGAGAACATGAAGGTGAAGGGACACCTTGATCTTTTCTTGGAAAGGGATCTTGGGAAGATATGGAAGGGAGATCATGATCTTGCTTGAGAAGTGGGAGGTCAATGGGACTTGGAAGGATATTTTTCTCTTGAAGTGGAAAAGGATCATTTCGGATAGGGGGAATAAGGATAGTGGGATCATCATGAGGCTCAAGGGAAATGGGGTCTTGATCAACAATAGGATAGAATTGGTCATTGAAGGGGTCTTGATCTTGATATGTTTTAAGACATGTTTCTTCATTCTTTTTATCATCCTCTTAACATGGGATATGACTTTTGACATGCAAGGGGGGTTGTTGAAAGGGGTCAACATTTTGATATGAGGAAGATGGAATTTGGATAGGATTCTCATGAATATGCTTGATTGAAATGGGAGGACATGGTGGAATTGGTTAAAATGAACTTGTGCTATGCATGGGACTAGCTTGGATGTCTTTCATGGATAGCCATTGGAAGGTTGATTTGTTGGAAGAATCACTTGATGGGGAAGGAGGAAATTTCTCTTGGGAGGAATGTGAGGATGAAGGGGAGGAAGGAAACATAGATGTTTCTTGAAGGTCAATGTCTTGAGGGGAAATAGGTATGTCATCAATGTGACTATTTTGGGGTGAGCCATTGCTAGACATGGGTAAATTATTTGTTTGATCCAATTTTTGAAACAAATTCTTTAAAATTTTGGATTTGAACTTGCGTTGCTTGATGGGTCCGGTTTGTGATACCTCATCAGTATTTACATGTTGGAAAAAATTGTTTGAATGGACATGTTCAACAAAATGTTTCTTATTGATTATGCTTGGTTGATGTTCAAAAGATGTCACATTTGAATTTTCCTTTGTTTGATTAGACAATAATGGTGAATTGGAGGACATAAAAGGTTCCTCAAGAAATGTTATTGTTTGTGATCTCGGTATTGATTGTCATCTTTTCATGATTGGCACAAGAGGTTGTGAAATTGTTTGAAGATCACTTGGTTGTATTGGAATGAATATTGGTTCGTAATTTGGTGGTGGCCCCATTTGAATTATGCCACACTCAGGTTGAAAGATTTGATTTGGAACTTGGTTGAATGATTTATTTGAAATTTGAGCACATAGAGACTGATTTGAAACTTTATTGAATTGAGCATGCTCTGGAACTTGGTTGAAAAAAGTTGGCTTTTTCACATGATTGAATTGGGCTTTGTTAAATTGTTCATTTGCCTCATTGAGTTGTGAAATGAGTTTTGGTATCTTTGATTTCTCAATGAGAGATTGTGTGTCAATTTCTCCAAAATATTCACTTGGACATCCAAGGAGTTTGGCCATCTCCTTTCTACTCTTTATCATATTTTCTACATTCTCTTCCAAGATCTTCTTTTCTTTATCTAATTTTGTTTGCAACTTTTGAATCATGTATGCATGGATTTGATGCAATTGATTGTTTGGTTGTATTGATGTCATTTGTCTTGGCTAAAAATCTTGTTGTTGCAAAGGTATATATTGTCTTTGATCAAAAGGTAATTGTGATTTTCCTTGTGATGGAAACATGGGTTGATAAGTGTCTTTTTTCCTTTTGGATGCTTGGAACCTAGTGAAGATTCACATGATGACTATATGCAAATGCAAGATTTTTTTGGATTTTTGGAAATGCAACTTTTGAAATGCAAGGAGCTTATGAAAAATGCAACCTAAGATTTATGCAACTATGTTTTTGGTTTTTTGGACTTCGACAATAAATATTTGGAAAGGAAACAAACCTAAGAGCATAACCTCATGAGGTTGAATAAGAATCTTGACTTGAAAAAAAGATTGAGGGACAAGGGACAAGTTTGATAAAAAGGATTAGGTCAAATCCATCATGACAAAGGTGGAATATGACCAATTGATAAGGGGGGGGTTTGAAATTTTTGGGACAAAAGTGGACCATCCTATTTTCAGCACCATAAAGAAATGCTCTATGATTTGGATACTTTATAGGATTGTTTGCAAAGTTTTTTAAGGGGGAATCTAAAATGAGCTATGTATGCAAGAGGGCTATGATTAGGACTTATGAAAAAGGGACTATAATAAGGGTTGTAATGAGGTCTATAGTGAAAGGTATTTTTTGAAATACAAATACAAGGAGATTAGGTCATGAATATGCAATATGAAGGCTATCAAGCATGCCAATAAGTTCCAAGTGAAAAGTTCAAGGTTCTATATGTTTCCTCAAAGACAAGGTTTGTTGTGACCATTTGATTGTTCTTGAATATTGATTTGGAAAAATTGTTCTTAAGGAGAGTGTTTTTAAGATGTTGTCATTTTTATTAAAGTTTGAACACTCACACAAGACACATCATTTAGAATGGCTGTAGTAAAAATGAGCAAACACACCACTTCCTAAGGATAGAAAGGACAGTATCTGTCGAATCCCCACTTGAACCAAAGTTCAACCACACTTACTAATAGTGAACAACCTAGAAGATTGGAGGCACGTGATCCTCCTTACAGTGCACTCACATCTCAGACACTCCAAGCTTCAATTCCCAAGGGTCATCACTTCCCGAGCGGTTGTTGTCTCGACTAATAGCCACGAAGGTGTGGGGCATCTTAGTTAGTCTTCGACCTTCCATGCCAACAGATATAAGGTTTTGGGATACTATGACATTGTGTTTAGTAAGGTCATCTGTTTGAGTGGTTATAAATCTGACAAACTAGCTCTGTTTTGGAGGCCTCCCAGCCTACATAAGTTACGTTTTGTAGGTTTTAACACACCAAAAGGGTACTGAGGGAGATCTTCTTCTAGGTATAGCACATTCAACACCTATTCATTGTGAGATTAGTCACAATGAAATCTTTTGTATCCCAATTTGGATGGGCTTGGCTTTAGCATGTTACCGGTTGGGCATCCACTCTCACTGGCTCTACTAAAGCACTTAGGAGGTAGCCACACTAAAGGACTTGCATGGATTTCTCTTACACCCAAGGTCCACGAAGGCAAGGGGAGAGGATACATCCATACATTTCCTTGGATTTACAAACTAAAATACACTTCAAGAACATGAATGAAATGGTTCATTTTAGAGCACCAAGCTGAAGTGTTTGCTAACTACCAAAAATACACATAAAAATTTCAGAAAATACGAGGTCTTCTACAAAAGTCCAGCATTGAAATCATTAGTAGTTTTTAATGATTCATTCTTCATCCCATGATTGCCAAAATACTTCACAAATCATTAGTAACACATAAATATGCATACAAAAGAAAAGCATGCAAATCAATTGAAATTGGAACAAGTGCACCTTGATTTTTTTATGCTATTTACCTAGTCATAAAGATCCAATTTTTAGATATATCTCTAGACCAGAACAATAGAAATAGAAATAAATAACCCCTCTTAAAAATCAATTATCTTTCCAAAAATGTAATAATTTTCCAAAAATTCCTTAATTTGTGCCCTAGGGACTCTATTTTTCAAAACATACTAGTTTTCAAAGATGTATTTATTTTGGTCATTATTTGTCATGACAATTAAAAACTCAAAGAAGAGACCCCATTTAGTTTTCAAAGAGCTTTCCTGAAATGTAAATTTTTTAGAGAAATTCACTTTTTGGCATGCAAAATTAATATTTTTTATGAAAAATCATAAAAACACAATAAATCATGCAAAATTAATTAGAAAAATCTGATTTTTGGACTGTAGGCTCTTGATACCATCCCCAACCTTCAATAAAAATTTCATGGACAGATTCCCAACTGTTTGGGAGATATGATCAAATCATTGAAAACTTGCATGCAACAACAAAATAGAAAAGAAAACATGCATGCAAACAAATTTATCAGATTTTTAGCATGTTCACGTCGGGTTCACCAAATGTAAGACCAGAAAAAGAAATTAGAGAATATCTAGGAGATTACAAACCCTAAATAATATGCTAACCTATCTAATCTATCATGAAATCCATTCAAAACAAGAGTTCATAAACATAAAGCATAAAAGCACTAAGAACTCCCTTCAAATGTAATTCCCATGTTCTCCTTTCCTCTCCATAATCAGATTTAATGTTTGCTCTTTGTTAATAACACTATTTCACAAAGATTCAAAAGCCAAGTTTGTAAATGAGAATACTAGGAGAGAGTGATCTAACCTTGAAGAATGACATGCATCCCATTTTATAGAAAATGAGAGTCATTTAGGTGAGATTGCACAAAATCTATGCATAAATGAAGATATTGGTTGGTAGGATGTTAGAAAGCATGATATGGGGGAGATCAAATAAGGAGATATTGAGAATATTCATGAAGCACCTTAATAGGGATGTGAATCCTCAATTAAGGGATATGGCAATTAGGTAGGATTAGGAATCATTAAGCCATTTAATAATTCAATATCCTCAATATTCCCCAAAATCAATAATTAGATTTATGAAATTATAAAAATCTCATAAATTGAAATTAGCTAATTAATTAATAAAAACTAATTAATTGTTGAGACTTAGGGAAAAGGGAATAAATAAAGTTTATTTATTTATTCAATTAGGACCTAGGATAAACTATGGGTTATTCATCCCAAGAGGGAAATTAGTGAATTGATCGAATTGAAGGTGTTAATGTTGAATTGAAATGATTTTCATGATATTGATAAGAATTAGGATCAATTCTGGGGGTTTTGGAATAGTTTTGGAAATCACAAGGCGTTGATGAGCTTTGACAATGCTCTCGCAATAATGATCAGAAATGATATAATGGCATCAATGAACTTGGATGACACCAGATGATAAATAAAGACAGAGAGACATCGATGAACTTGGACAATTCTCTTGAAATGTGAAAGTGACAGTGAGGCATCGATGATCTTTGACAATGCTAGAGGATTGACTGAAAGAGATTGATAAGAAATTGATATGAGTTTGGAATGATCTTGGATTGATTTAGAAAGATGATCAATTTGGCCAAAATGAGAGAAATGTTAGTAATTGATGACATGGAAGAATGACACAATATTAGTGAATGATAAAGATCAAACATACAATATAGAAGAGATGTTAAAAATGGGGCATAGGCAATGATCCATTTTTAGGTGTGCATAGCAACCAATGCAAAAACATGTCCTAGCTGTAGAACATCTGAAAGATGGTTGTAGTCAAGTGAACAATCCATGTCATCATTTATTATAGAGACTGTGATAGATAAAGGAGTTAGATAATGTGGAACCCATGTATTGACCCACTCACATTGATCCCAATCACACTGAAGACACCTCGGACAAAAACAAGCCTACTCTCATGTCCAAATGGTCCATGTACTAGCATTTGAGATTTGAAATGAATGCATTTTTGAAGAATCTTTCACGGTTTGACAATCCAACCTATCTCCAATTGTGCCCAACTCAACCAACCAAAATAATCCGCGCACCGCTGAATCAAGATTCCCCCTGTGACAATGTTGAAGTACACCAATCAACAATAAAATGAGAAACAAGGAGTTCTACACCTAAAATCCTCAATTCCTCCTTAACTAGAGCCCTCTTTACACATGCACCTGCTCCATCATGCTCCCCTTTTCCATGACCAACCTCAAAAAACTCCAAATATGAGGTACACCTCTCTCTACATGCATTCTACATAACCAATAAAACATGAGAGAGAGAGAGGGTTCCTACTCCCTCTCTCTCTCTATAGTTCCTGCTCTCTCTCTCCTAGGTACTATTGTTATACTATAAATATTAACAAATAATAAATATTATTATAAAATAGAGAAATAAATAATAATATAATACTAATATTTAAATAATTATATAATGCTAATGCTATTACCATCTAATATTAATATTAAAACAAATGAAATTTATAATATATAAAATATAAATATAAAATCATAAAATTGAAAAAACTTGAATCATAAAATTGAAAAGAGGTTTGAAATCAAAATGTTGTATTTGGGCGGGAGATACCAGATATACGATAATTTTGGATATACGATAATATCGGATATATGATTAGGCTTGGTAGTTGCTTTGGGTTTTGGCTTTCTAATGCCAAACATGGATGGTCAACCTAAATGACGTGTTCACCATATTTCCTCTGATCTACAAACATAGACAATGTAGCTGACGACCTTTTTTCACCCAAAATTGATGAAACAAAAAGGGTTTCTTAAAGACATTATCAGCTTTCCATCAATATAATTGTTGTTAGAATTTGAGTTCAGTAAGTAATTATTACTTATTTTCTAGTTGAGTTATCTCTAAAGTCCTGATTCACAGACTGATTGAAAAACAACCATAACTTTCAAACGGTTTAACCTTTTTGAAATCTGAAACATGTGTCACATTCTATGCTTTGCCTACTATAAGAAATTTTTTTTTTGTAATTTTGTAAAGTTTAGAATTAGTTAAGGTAGTCAGACACGAGAGTTTTTTTTATTTTGAATAAGTTGTAGCAGAAAATTTATAATTAATTATTTATTTGGTAAAAAATTACACAAAAATATGCATCACTTCCAAGCATGAGTCTGCTACTTATATTTAGAATATTGTGAAAATATATCATCATTTGATTGTGATTAAAGTGGTAAGACATACACGTACTTTTTTATCTTTTTCCTAAAAAAATTGTACTACTGCATTGAAATCTAAAATATTGAACAATTAGATTAATTTTTTTTAGACAAGGGCTAGTATTTTAGAAACTACATTCAATTTCCTACAGATTCTATTCTTTCAACTTTTTCACATAAGGTTGATAAGATGTTCAACTTTTTATGTCAAGTTGACTAACCCTAATTTTCCAAATTTTCATTGCCACTTAAGGCCATAGCTTGGTATACCATGATTCTGCACATACCCTTTTCACTCTTCTGAAGTAAGCCCTGTTAGGAGCCAACCCTGTTAAAGGTTACAATAACACATTGTTAGGTGTGACCCTATTAGAGGATTTAATCACCTTGTAAGGAGTGGCCTTGTTAGAGGTCTTAAAACACTTCAATGTAGAAATATCACCTTGTGAGAGGATTTACAAAAGACTGTTAAGTCTACTCTGTAAAGAGATTTTGATCACTACTACAATTGTTAGAAAGTAACAATGGATTGACCTGTTTTGATAGGCAACTATCTTTGCTAATTCAAATCTCTATTCTAGATTAAATACTTGATCCTTACTGATCAGATATTCTGTTGCAGTCCTCTGTATTCTGTCCTCAATTAGAATCCCATCTAATTTTTCCTTCACTCTTCATATCACACTTCACATGCAATTCCACATCACCACACTATTCAATCCAAACTTGACCTTATATATATGATAAGCCTTGTTAATTCGGCCTTAATATCCTTCCAAATAAATAATAAAACTCATGTCGTCGGCTGCATATAACCATTTATCCACAAAATATAAACCACTGTTAGTCGGCTGACACTAACTGTATTACTCGGTCAACACTGAAATACTTCAATGCCCGACCAACATTGTAATGCCCGAGTGAACTCGATTAGAACTAAAAATCACTTTCATCATCTTCAATGCCTGAGAGAGCTCAACAGACATTGACTGTACTCGGATAGGATTAGACATTTGTGTAAACATCACTATACTTGTGTAAACATCAATGATAATACACAATTGAATAATTTTCATCAACAATCTCCCTCTTTGACATTGATGGCAACACAACATGTCATAATACAAAGAATTATAGAGAAGCAGACATAAGAATGAAATTTTATTAATGTCCTTAGCCTCATTTTGTTTCTCATCTAATACTCCCTCAATCATTGAAATACATATTTCTCACTCTTACCTCAATCTCTATTTATGATAAAGTTCTCCCTTTGTCATCAATCTCTCCATCATTAATCTCTCCCTCTTTCACTGATCAATATGAAATACAATAATCTCTCCCTCTTTGACAACCAATGCCAAAGACACCAACTGACATATCCAAGGAAATTGTAATGTACCTGTCTGTACTGATTCATATGCAATAAGCTCTAAATATCTGCATCAACATGTTAAGTCTGTTCTATAGCTCGATTGATGCATCACTAAATTGTGTTTTAGTAAACCTCGATTAGGGGAATCACCCCTAGCTTTCCTCTGAGATAAAAATGCATCCTTAGGTAATGGTTTTGTGAATATGTCTACAATTTGTTCTTTAGTATTCACATATTCCAATCTTACTTCTTTGTCCTGAACCAGTTCTCTCAAGAAATGATACTTTATTGCAATATGTTTAGTCTTAGTAGGCATCACAGGGTTATTTTAAATGTTAATAGCACTGGTGTTGTCACAATAGATAATGATAGGTTCTTTGATTTCCACCTTCATACCCGACAACAACTATTTGAACCATATGATGTTTGAACAATTTACTGCTACAACAACATATTCCACTTTTGCTATAGATTGAGAAATGTAGCTATGTTTCTTGCTTGTCCAAGAGACTATCCTATTTCCAACAAATAGTGCTCCACCACTCGTGCTCTTTTTGTCATCAACACTTCCTGCCTAATCAGCCTCAGTAAAAGTCTTCAAATCAAATTTTCCTCCTTTCTTATACCATAATCCATAATCTTCAGTACCCTTAAGATATCTCAGAATCATTTTGATAGCCATCAAATGATTCTCTCTAGGATTAGCTGAAAGCCTTGCAACAATATCGGCTGCTAATGCAATATCAGGTCTAGTGTGAACAACATATTGAATTTTCCCAATCATGGATCTGTATGCAACCTGATTTACCTCCTTTGAATCATCATCCTTAGATAGCATATGTCCAGTAGGCATAGGTGTTCCAACTTGTCTAGAATCTTCCATCCCAAATTTCTTCAGTATCTCTTTTATGTATTTAGACTGAGTAATGTAGATACCATCCTTCATCTCATAAACTTGTAAGCCAACAAAGAATTTGATTTCACCAAACATAGACATCTAAAATTCCTTACTCATAGATTCTAAGAATGCTCTGCATGATTCATCATATCTAGTAAACAATATGTCATCAACAAATATTTATGCCAATAGTATCTTGTTATGATGTCCTTCTTTGATGTACAATCTACTGTTATCATTAGTTCTCTGAAATCGAATACTTATCAAGTAACCATGCAGTCTTTCATACCAGGTTATCAGAGCTTGCTTCAGTACATATAATGCTTTGTGCAGTTAGCACACCATATTCCTTTTGTTAGGATCTACAAATCCTTCAGGTTTCTCAATATAGACTTCCTCTTCTAGAATTTCATTCAAGAATTCATATTTTACATCCATTTGATATACCTTGAATCCTTTATGTGCAACATATGCTAGAAGAGTTCTGACTCCTTCAAGTCTTGCAATAGGAGAAATTTTTTTTCCATAATCAATACCCTCTTCTTGAGCATATCATTTACATACTAATCTAGCTTTATTTATGGAAACTTCACCTTTCTCATTCATCTTGTTTCTGAAAACCCACTTAGTACCAATCACATTCTTGTCTTTTGGTCTAGGTACAAGAGTCCATGTTTTTCTTTTTTCTATCTGCTCAATTTCTTCATTCATTGCTTTAATCCAGTTCTCATCATTCAATGCATCTTTAACAGTTCTAGGTTCAATTTCACTAAGTAAACATGTACCTTTTATTTTATTCCTTGTCATTATACCTTCTGTCTGATCTCCAATTATTTGTTTAGATGCATGATTCCTTCTAACATATGTTTCAAGTACGGGATCCTTCCTCTTCAATTTTGGGCTTGCTCCACTATGTTCACCAAGCTCAAATATTTTGTCTTGTTCTTCTGTCTAATACTTAGGTTCCACTGTCTAAGACTTGGGTGTATCTTTCTGTGACTTGGGTACCTCTATCTGTGGAACAGGTGCCTCTATTTGCAACTCAGTTTCTTCAGTCTGAGACTCGGTTCCTTATGTTTGTGACTCGGTTTCTTTAGTTAGAATCACTAGTTGCATAGGTCGTAAAAAGGTTTGTGCTGATGAATTAGTGGTTGACATGATTTCTGTCCAATCACCATTGCATGTGTCTTAGGTATAGTATCAGGTTCATAATACACACATTTTTTGTAGTCTTCAGGCTCTTTTCTGCTATAATCTTCATTTCTCTCTGCAAACTCATCGACCTTTACATGCACACTTTCTATGACTTTATGAGTAGTAAGATTTAAATATTTATATGCTTTTCTCTTGCTGGAGTAGCCTAGGAATATACCTTCATCACCTTTTACATCAAATTTTCCATTTCTTGTTTCTTTCAAGATGTCGCATTTACTTCCAAATACTTTGAAATAATAAACATTTGGTTTGTAGCCATACCATAATTAAAAAGGTGTCTTCTTAGTACCTTTCTTTAGTTGAACTTGGTTCAAGGTGTGGATTGTAGTGCTAATGGCTTCCTTCCATTATTTGATAGCAACATCCTTGTCAATCATCAAGGTTCTTTCACAATCCATTATGGATATGTCCCTTCTTTCTGCAATACCATTCTGTTGTGGTGTACCTGGGGTAGATAATTATCTTTTGATTCCTCTTTCATTGCAAAACTCATTTAATTCATTAGAAATGAATTCTCCTCCTCTGTCAGATCTTAGACATTTAAGTTTCTTTCCTGTTTCTTTTACAACTCTGGCTAGGTACCATTTGAACTTCTGAAAGGATTCTGATTTTTGTTTGAGAAACATAACAGTCATCTTTCTAGAATAATCATCAAAAAATAGAATGAAGTACTTCTCACCTTTGTAAATTTTTGTTCTAATTGGTCCACATAAGTTAGTATGTGCCAATTCAAAGACTTCTTTTGTATTGTAGTTCTTTCTCTTGAAGCTTGTTTTGCCCATCTTCCCAATTTGACATTGTTTGCATATTGCTAGTTCAGGTTTCTTCACAACAGGAATACCTCTTACTCTTCTATTCTTACTTATGTTGATCAGGTTGTCAAAGTTCACATGATACAACCTTTTATGCCATAACCATCATTCTTATACTTGTGCAATAAAACATGAACTTTCATTGAGATCAAGATAAAATAGATTACCTTTTATTTGCCTGCCAGTTTCAACCAGGTTTCCTCTACCATCCAGGAGCTTGGCCTTTCAATTCATGAATTATACCTTGAAACCAATGTTATTCAGTTGTGCCACACTTAGCAGATTATGCCTTATACCTTCAACCCAATAATCATTATCACATTTGATTCCTTCAGTAAGAGAAATGCAACCTTTACCTTTCACATAGCAGGGTTCATCATTCCCAAAACTAACACTCCCACCATCATAGTGTTCAAGATGTTCAAATTTGGTTTTACCACTAATCATGTGGTGAGAACAACAACTATCAATTATCCAGGTTTCATTCTTACTAATATGAGAGTATAGTGTAGTCTTTTCATTATCTTCACTATCTGACTCATCCTTAATAGAAATGTAAACCATTTCATCTTCATCTTCATCACTATCATAATCTTTAGCAATATAACAAGATTTCTTACCTTTGTCCTTGTAGCTTTTGTAATCTTTCTTGCCTTTATACTTTTTGAACTTTCTTTCACCTTTGTCTTCCTTTTTTGGACATTTAGCAACAATGTGACCAACCTCGTCACATGAAAAGCAAATCAATGGTATGTTTCCTTTGTATTATCCTTTTCCTTTTACAGCTCTCCTTGCAAGTAATGCTTCAATGATTTCCAGATCCTCATCATCACTATCACTGTCAATCTATTTTCCCTTCATCTTTCCAAGGTTTAATTTAGATTTGAATGCTGACTCAACATTGCTAGGATTAGGAGAATAATTGTCAAAGTTATCCAACTCGAAAGTTGATAATCTTCCAATCAATCCATCTAGAGTTATGTCATTACTGCATCTCATTTCTTGATGAGTTGAAACTCTAATTGCATAGATAGGAAGTAAAGTTCTTAATACCTTTTTGACTATTGTTTTGTCTTCAATTGTTCCACCAACAGCTTTGATTGCACTAACACTTTTCTTAATTCTTTCACTATATATTGTAATGTTTTCTCCTTCTTTCATTTTCATCATATCAAATTAACCTCTGAGACTTTCTTCTTTGGGTTATTAAAATAACTTAATCATATCATGTAGTTTGTTCCATATATCAAAGGTAGTAGGGCAGTCCTTGGCTTCATCAAATTCAGAATAGCTGAGTGCAGAGGCTATATCAATCATCATTATGTTATGATACTTCATTTCCACCATCTGATCCATAGACATAGGTCTCGGTGGTTCCACATACTTGTGATCCAGGAATTGAAAACCAGTATCTCCAATAGTAGATAGATGTAGCCTCATCAGATCTTGCCATGCAGTGAAGTTTTCCTTGTTCATCTTAGGGATCTTCCTTCTGTAAGACATCTCTGATATTTAGCTTAGGCCTTTAAACCTTCCCTGCAAGAAATTAGTGCTCTGATACCAATTGTTGGAAAGGAGTTGAGTAACTAAGAGTGTAGGGGTGAATTAGTTACCACAAAAATGAATCCAATTCCCTTAGATGTCTTCAAAAAATTTAACACCGTTGCTCGGTTAACATAGATATTTCATCGTCACTCGGTCAACATATCAAATCTTAAGACATTAACTGTGATTATATTTAGTAATTAATTGTAGAAACATAAACCATAAAGAAAATGAAATGTACACAAATAACACCAAGATTTAACGCGGAAACCCAATATGGGAAACACCACCAATAGAAAATAGTCACCATTTTTAACTCTTCTGAAGTGAGCCTGGTTAGGATCCAACCATGTTAAACATTACAATAGCACATTGTTAGGTGTGACCCTATTAGAGGATTTAATCACCCTGTAAGGAGTAGCCTTGTTAGAGGTATTAAAACACTTCAATGTAGAAATGTCACCTTGTGAGAGGATTTACAAAAGACTGTTAAGTCTACTCTGTAAAGAGATTTTGATCACTGCTACAATTGTAAGAAAGTAACAATGGATTGACCTATTTTGATAAGAAACTATCTTTGTTAATTCAAATCTTTGTTCTAGATTAAATACTTGATCCTTACTGATCATATATTCTGTTGCAGTCCTCTGTATTCCATCCTTAATCAGAATCCCATCTAATTTTGCCTTCACTCTTAATATCACACTTCACATGCAATTCCACATCACCACACTATTCAATCCAAACTTTACCTTATATATATATATGATAAGCCTTGTCAAGTCGGCCTTAATATCCTTCCAAATAAATAATAAAAATCATGTCTATCAGCTGCATATAACCATTTATCCACAAAATATAAACCACTGTTATTTGGCTGACACTAATTGTATTACTCGGTCAACACTGAAATCCTTCAACACCCGACCAACACTGTAATGTCCGAGTGAACTTGGTTAGAACTAAAAATCACTTTGGTCAGCTTCAATGCTCAAGAGAGCTCGGTAGACATTGAATGTGCTCGGACAGGATTAGACATTTGTGTAAACATCACTATACTTGTGTAAACATCAATTACAATACACAATTGAATAATTGTCATCAACAAAAATATGGTAAATTTAACAGTGTATAAAGATTGGACCAGTCAAAAAATCTACCATTCAAAATCCTTCTTACTGGCTTTCATAGTGATAGAGAGAGTAGAAACTTTGATGCTTATAGGAATCAACTTTCTTTGTATTGGTTCTTTTATGGTAAATTATCATTCTCTCCTATTTTTTATATAGTTCCACAAAATTTATTTAAGTGTCTATGCAAACATATGACAACATTGTCTTCATTTTTGGTCACACAATTTGACCTTTCACAACTTCATGTTTCATGCCTCATGGGGGTGTCCTTCCTGACCTAATTGTAATCCAATTTTTTGGTTTAGGGGTTTTAACCAATAAACCTTTCACCTCTCTTGCTTTCCATCTCTACTTTCATTGTTGTAATCTGATTAAGTTATTTTAATAACCTAAAGTTTTCTTGAAGTGCTTCTTCTCCATTACGACTAATTATAATGCCAAGACCTATTGACCTACTTAGTCATTTGTGGACATTCATAATTTAATTATTTCGTATCTTATTTGTGTAATCAACACAAATATGAAAGGGATTAAGAAAATCAATTATCATTTTTAAACTAAAAATTGTATTCCTTTCTAGAAGCATGATTTGTGAATCTTGATCACATCCTTAAAGAATTTAGAGCATTTAGCACTTGATATCACAAAAAATTTGTGATTTTTCTATGAATCTCTTGTTGATCTAGGGAACTTTATTCTTCATATTCAAATATATTTGTTTCTCCACTTGTAGCACTACTCATTATTTTCTTGAATTTGAGAATGAGTTGTATCTATTATACTTTGTACAATATACAACTCATGCATAGAAAAGTTATTTTAAAATCAAATTGCATTCTTATGTTATCCGAATCCTATCTTCATGATATAGAAACTCATTTGTTCCACAAAATTTCAATATGAAGTGATTCTCTAGGCAGGTATAACATTGACAAATAGAGAAGTGGTGATTTTACTAAAACGTTAACTACAAAAGAATAGTCACAACTACCTTATTTTGAAGTGAACAAAATTTGTTTAATAATATCCAAAAAAATTAGATTTCAATTGAATATATCTATTAAATCCAGTGTTTAAGAAACTAAGTCATAATATAAAAGTTGAAAATTTGAATTGTTGAGCTAAGGAAAGACTGGTTACAGCCCGCAAAAATTGATAGCAAAAAAATACAACATCAGTGATGGCATCGAGATAAGATGTAGATGACGAATGAAAACATAGACAATGATCACAACATTACGATGTTGTTGCATAACACCCAGTCAGCTACAACTCCATCTCGCATGACCATGAAATAAAACCCTACCATCTAATCTGCTTTATTGTAGCTAGCTTCCACATGGATGTCTATCTCCAAAAATCTTTTTATCTCCATATATAATTGTACCTTTGTTTCAAATACATCAAGCAGTTTCTAATTATTTAGATTACCTGCCATAGTTATACCTCAAATGTTGCAATCACCTCAAGGAAATGACTATCCTCTTTTGACATTCTCTAAACTAAACAATTTTTAGCCTTTGTTGAACAACAAATAATAATAATAGCATTGAGGACTATCAAGTAGAACTCCAAATCAAATATTTATATCCACATTAAAATCCCAAAATCTTTACACAAATCAAATATTAATCTATATACCATATTGATTCAACGCTATTGTGACTCTCGAATGATATCGCTTTGAAATATAGATGGAGCTCTATGTAGTTTTAGTTGGAAACACCAACAAGAAATCTGGGAGTTTTTGTCCCCAATGTCCATGCCCAAAAGTTGGTAAGATTTGACAGTCATGGTTTTCTTCTATTTTTTGATAAGCAGAGGGGTGAATATATGGGTGGGGAAACTAGAAATCTAAGTGCCTCAACTGCTTCTAAAAATGGTTCTCCCTCAAAGAATTCTTTCAAAATGGTTATGTATTTGAGTTGTTGGAACCTGGCGTCAGACATCAAAATAGTCGTTTAGGCTCTGAATATGTTGGTTTTGTAAAATTAAATAAGCTCTAAATTTTCCAAAGGAAAAAAAGTTAGAGGAAAATTGAAACATGGCATGGGTGAAGGACAAAAATCATGTTATTGCATTATGTAAAGTGTACAGATGGTTTGGTTTTCACAATTTAATGTTAAAATCTACAGATAATTTTCAAAATTTAAATGTTAGAAGAAATGTTACAAATTATGTATCCTGTATGATGGGAAAGGATCTTCATAATAGTTTTTTCCATTTCTGAAGTTTATGTTTCTCATTATTTTAATTTTTCTTGTGTTTTTCAATTTTTTCTTGGTGCTACTCTTAATAGTAGCGAATATTTTAAATATGCATATGTTGTTGTCAATTGTTGAAAGAAAGAAGGCAAATAAGAGATAAAAATAAAACATATTACAATCAACACAATGAAGAAATTTGTACTAGGTGTCGTCTCCAAAAGTTAAAGAAGATGTCATCTGTACACACGGAAACACCACTTCAAATAACAGAAACCATACTACCAAAAAATAATAAATAACATTTCACACAAACTTAAACCAGTACCCTTGCCAATAATTGTACCTCTATAGTACAACAACTTGGAATGGAAGAAAAGAAAAGACAAAAAAAACCAACCAGCACCATTCTCAGCAAATATAGAGAACATCCAAAACTTTATGAACCCGCAACAACCACGGGTACCTACTCTTATGCCAACTACTATTTTCATAGCAGAGTTTTCAAAATCAATGAAATAATTCTGACATCGAATTGATGCATTATCAAGAATAAAATATGCAACATATGTAAATAAAGCTACAATGGAATGTCCATTCTAGAAAAAACACTCCAGATACCATATGTTCTAGATGTTCTACAAAAAAAGGGGTACATCGATTTTATCTTGCAAACAACTTAAACCCAGGAAAACAGTCAAATGTCCTCAAAAAAACTCACCCAAGTAGAAGAAATGCTTATTTCTAGATTAACCCTAGTTTTATAAGTGACACATGCAAGAGGAGGACAATATAAATATTTTTGTCACACAATAAGTTTCACCCAAGATATTTCAAGCATTGCCCATCTTTTGCCTAGAAAGTTGAAAGACCTTGAAGTTGTGATTATACACTGAACAAACCTACAAGGAAAAAAATATGATTGCTATGTAAATAAACACAATGATTTTAATGTACTAAATTACAAAATCCAAAATGACCCATATTACAAAAATGGTAATATTGACCTTGATGCACTCAACTTATTACTTGAAACAACCACTGATATATCAAACATGCTCCACAACTTGTCAATTGAATGTTCAGACACAACTACAACAATTGAACCTCAAACATCATTTGATGATGACTTAGACTTACAAAATACATCCTCATTCATTCCCAAATTGCCTAATGGACAACACGATTTTCAAACCAATGATCCAAACATCGTACCATGGCCTGAAATAAAAAACTCACCAATCAATGAATACAACATTAAGGAACTATTAAGCATGGATTTCCCCACACTATTCCCAAATGGAAGTGCACTCCCAATGAAACCTAGAACAAAACAAGTTAACATGCATTTGCATTTACTAAGGTACTATGATAACATGTTTGCAAAACATGTCAAATTTTTCTATTTCATTTACAATCTAATTATGAGACACTGTAGCATACAAATTGTTGCAATTTTCCTTAAATCAAGCTTACAAGACAAGGTACCAAACACTATCGAATCCCTTTGACAACAACTACACAATTTCCCTGACAATCATTTGGCCAATCAACTAATGTGATTTGGAACTTCATTAAGAGGAACTTGAGCTTATTGGAATAAAAGTCGAATGGACTTAACAACCATTATACACCAGCTAGGAAATCCTACGCTTTTCTTCACATTAATCTCAACAGACATGAAATGGCCAGATCTACATACATTGTTCCAACATAATAAAAAACCAGCAATACAATTCTCAAGAAAAAAAATTAATAGATAATATTGTTTAAAACCCACAAACATCATCCTTATACATTCACCAAAGATTCACAATCTTCTACGAAGAAATAATAGAAAAACTATTGGAAACAATAGACTATTGGTATAGGTATGAGTGACAACACCGTGGATTCACTCATGTACATGGTTTTATATGGCTTCTAAATTCACCAACATGGACACAATCAATTGGAACAACAAATGCAAAATAGAGTAGGGAAAGAACTTCTTTGACAAATATGTTTCTGCTTGGAATCTCCATACTTGGGAAAACAAACAAAATAGATTACATCACACCATTAACGATGATCCTTGCCTACTAAACACTACTCAAATACTCTCCATGGATCCCATGTTAGATTATGATCAGATATTGAATATTGTACAAAGACACACAAAATGCATAGATTATACATGTTTAAGGAAAAAAGGAAAAAACATTAGAATGTCGCTACAAAGCTCCATGGCCAGAACAATCAACATCTATCTTAACATGTGAAAACAACAAAAACATAACTTATAATGCCGTAAGAAATGGTGATCACCTCAACATCCACAACCCACAAATGCTTGCAATATGGAGAGCTAATGTGGATTGTCAACCTGTCACTTCAAGAAGAGTTGTCCTCAACTACATCTCAAAATATGCATCCACGACAGAAAAAAAAATCTGAGAGCTACACTACCATATTAAAGAAAATTGCAGATACAAGCCATTGTGACGATAATGCTTTAATAGCATATCAAAATTAATGATGGGAATAATTGTAGACCGTGACATTGGAGCACAAGAAACATGTCGTATGCTACAAAAATTGCCCCTCGTAAGTTGCAATCGCTCCTTTATTTCTTTGAATGTTAGCAAAAAGGTCCTACATAGAATCAACAATTCAAACAATGAAGAAGAATTGACCGTGCCACTTATATCCAGTCCTACACAGAATGACCCCTTGAATTAGAGTCTTTATCGCTCATTCAAATAGCCCAAATGTACTTGTACTCTTCTAGGCGCAAATAGAATTAATGGAAAAAGAGGAAAACCAATGTAATTGTCAATGGGTATCCTCATTTCAACAACATTCCAGATGAAAATAATGAAAAATATGAGGCATTTTGCTGGAGTGAACTCCTACTATACAAAAAATTTCACCACATCCCAATAGACATTGACATTACAAAAGAACACATAGTCACAAATTGGAAATCACTACAAACAAATAATTACTCATCTTGGCACATTAATAGAATTGCAAACACACCCACAAATGAAGATCATGATAAAAGTGAAAATGATGATTTCCATGTTGACTATACCACAGACCTATATGAATGGGAGTTACTGTCCCAAATGGGTGCCGCCAAAAAATTTAACATAAATGAGCTTGATATGTTCGGCAGATGGGACATTGATCTTAATCACCCATGGAATACAAACAACATTTATGAAGAACTAAATGAATCTGCTACAAACTTCATAACTAAAGGAAAATTACAAAGAAATGTTGTACATTTCCATTCAGAAATAACACATCCAAGCTACCGCCTTGCCCTCAAACAACAACTCGCATTAGACATCATCATTAAACATTGTATGAACCCACTTAAAAAATACCCACTGGGCATGATTATCCAAGGGACAACAGGCACTAGAAAATCCTACTTAATTGATTGTATTAGAAAAAACATATAAACATGGGAGCACATAATGATAAAAAATTGTTACTCACACTTGAACCTACAGGAGTTGTTGCTTATAACATACAAGCCACAACAATCCACACGTGCCTCCAAATTCCAATAAAATATATGCATCCCTTACAAGGCCAATCATTAACAACTCTCCAAGAAGACTTCAAACATTTCAAATACATTCTTATAGACGAAATGAGCTTCCTAGGACCAAAACTACTCTTGAAAATAGACAATTGTTTATGTGAGGCATTTCCCCATAACCAACAACAAACATTCAATGGAATTTCCATCATTCTCATTGGCGGCTTAGGCCAACTACCACCAGTAATGGATATCCTAATATATGCCTCACACTCTAGAGCCCTCATACTTTGGCACACATTTACTATTGCAATTACATTGGACACAATTTTTCATCAACAAGGGCAAAGTCACTCCCAACAACGCTTTCAAAAAATCCTACAAAATATATGAAATGCTCAACCACTAAAAGATGGTTGGAAGACACTCATGAATCAGACAAACAAATTTCTACCAACCAAACAAAAAGAAGACTTCGACATATCAACCCATATATTTGCTACCAATGACTTCAACAAATTACATAATAAAAAAATGCTTAAATAATTGAACCTCCCAATCACAGTTAGTTATACTCAAAATTCTGCACAAAACTATACTGATCATAATGAAGATGACCAACTTCAGCAGGAGATCCTTCTATGCATAGGCCAACAAATCATGTTAAAAACAAACCTATGGATACAAACTGGACTTGTAAGCGGATCACTATAACAAATTACATCCATCGTCTACGATACAAACACAAGTCCTCCAGAACTACCAAACTATGTTGTTGTTCATTTCGACAATTACATCAGCCCATTAGGGATTCACTGTTAGAGTAATAGTATATTTACCTTTATAATTAAGTCTATCTGATTTAATTATTAAAGGTCACTATTATTCTATTTCACTTAAGCTTGTCATTTAGGTGCATAATAATTAATATGTTTATTAATTATTATATGCACAAACCTAGCTTTCTCCGGCTTTAGGGTTTCTCACCTTATAAGCCGCTTTTTTGTAATTATTGTTCATTCTTTTGAGATATACATTTTTACTCTCACTCCGCTGAGATTCTCAAAACCCTAGCTCTTTCTCTCTCACAGGTTGTTCTACAGCTTCTGGTATTTCGCTTGCAGGTGATCTTGGCTTTCTGTGGATTTGTACATCCCCACTGACACGCAGGTTGCTGACATCTTCACCAAACCCTTTGCATCTCCGCGCTATCTTCAGTTGCGTTCTATGCTTGGGGTGACGGAAGTTGTCCTTGGGGGGTCTTGTTGAGGCCTTCCTTCCT
>MU225079.1:5140160-5161502 GCA_018584345.1 Thuja plicata
TTGTTGAGGCCTTCCTTCCTTCATGTTTCTTTTCAGCATGTTGTTGTATCTCTTTTTGGGGTAGGGTTTTTCCCACTGGGTTTTCTCTATTTCCCCGGTTTACAGAGATTTCTTTGTTGTTGGGTACGTGATCAGGCCTTGTTGCCGGGACCCATTTTCCTGCTTTCATAGCTGTGCTAGGTTAGTTTCCTCCTGAGCTTCGCTTAAGGGGGGGTGTTAGTAGTATATTTACCTTTATAATTAAGTCTATCTGATTTAATTATTAAAGGTCACTATTATTCTATTTCACTTAAGCTTGTCATTTAGGTGCATAATAATTAATATGTTTATTAATTATTATATGCACAAACCTAGCTTTCTCCGGCTTTAGGGTTTCTCACCTTATAAGCCGCTTTTTTGTAATTATTGTTCATTCTTTTGAGATATACATTTTTACTCTCACTCCGCTGAGATTCTCAAAACCCTAGCTCTTTCTCTCTCACAGGTTGTTCTACAGCTTCTGGTATTTTGCTTGCAGGTGATCTTGGCTTTCTGTGGATTTGCACATTTGTGAAATCCTACATTCACAATACCCAAATAATGTTCCCATCATTCCAATTACCAGAGGCAACCGTACACAACTACCATTGGCTATGGCTTGGGCCATAACAATACACAAATCCCAGGGACTCACACTAAAAAAATATACAATAGACATTGGAAAAAAAGAGAGGCAAGGATTGACATTTACAACAATATCATGAGTCAAATCTATTTACAGCCTTCAGATAGAACAAACGTTCTCTTTTGAAAGATACCGCAAAATGGAAAACAACAAATACACAGCTGCCAAGAAAAAAGAAGAAGCACACCTACAACTACTATCACCCCTTTCACAAAGGTAACCACACAAAATTTGTTGCATTATTTTAAATAATGCTCTATTGCTCCGCTCTTATAAATAATTCTATAATCACATTTTGCGTTTAGTTTTAATAATTACTTCTTTAACTGAATTACATATAAACAATACATCCTTCTTCAAACAACAGCCATTCTCACGTTTCAAAAGCCACAGTTATATTATATATGTGCACGTCTACAAATAAATCTGCCCACTGCGTCCATTAGTAAGTTTATGCTTTCGCAATCTTCATTTTCTTTCACTACAATTAGTTCAACAATTAATCCACATATAGTATTTATGTTTGTTTCAAATTTAAGTTTATTTTTGCAAACAATTATATGAAAAACTATTATATGCATGACCAAATACACTCAAAACTAATTATGACATTGAACCACTACAAGCTTCAACGAGTTTAATATGAATGTGATGTTCTTTTGCATATCAAACTAAAGCACTTCCATCACTGAGTTGAATTTTTATTTTGTCATCTTATGTCCTACCTCTGACAACTTTTGCAAGACTCGCAACTACAACATATGAGGAATTTTGACTATTTTTCAAAAAGCTCGATCACAAAGATCTTTGGTAACTTTATAAAAAATACATACATTATGATTGGCATATTATCGCATCCCCAACCAATAAATAAATATTAATTAATGTTCCATTTAGGACATGAATTAATGTTCTTTTGTGTTTGCAACATTGAAAAAAAAAGATACAAATTCATTGTTCACTGTGTACTAAACTTTATTCAAATATATAAGGAAAATGGTTTTCAGATTTCCTATTATCTTTCCTTCACATTATTCAATTATATTTTGTGTTTCACCTATCATTTATTTGCTTTCAATATTTGCTGACAAACTGAAATTTAGGACATGAATTAATGTTATTTTGTGTTTGCAACATTGTAAAAAACCATACATATTCATTGTTCACTATTTACTAAACTTTATTCAGATTTGTATGGAAAATTGTTTTCAGATTTTGTACTATCTTTCCTATTTGTTCATTGTTTACTAGAGTTTATTCAGAATTATATGGGAAAGTGTTTTCAAATTCCATATTATCTTTCCTTCACAATATTGAATTGTATTTTTTGTTTCACCTAACATTTATTTGCTTTCAATATTATGCAAAAAAATAAAGAACAAATTTCACACATATCTAATATAACTTGCAAAAAAACCTCGTGACCTAAGGATTCTTAAATACCATTTCCGTGCAGTTCATTATACATATCATAATTCACCTATTTTTACTTTTCAAAATTTTAAAAATCATATCGTCTTATCGTTGCATGCACAAAAGTGTGCAACTGCTAGTTATAACAACAAACAACCTTTAACTCTAGTACATCATGGAACAGTCTAAATGACAAAGATACAAATCATCCTGTTATGATACTTTAAATATTAGGCAAGCAAGGAAAAAACTTTAAATTGTAAAAATAAAAGAGATCAAGTTAGCGAGTTATATTTTTATGTTTGAAATCATGGAGATCGGTTCTTAGACATGAATATAACGTATAATGACATACATTAAATTTTTTATATATAATATCTTCATTTAAATCTATATTTTTTTAAAATATTAACAATTATTATCTAATTTTTGTTGTAACCTTCCTCATCATTAAGATTCAATTAAATATTATTTGAATTCGATTTTTATATTTATTTATATTTATAACAACAAACAACCTTTAACCCTAATACATCACGATAAGTCTAAATGACAAAGATACAAATCATCCTATTATAATTTATTACATAAATTAAACTCAAAGAGTATACAATTAAAAAATTTAAAACTATAAAATAAATATAAATATAAATAAATTAAATTAAATTATAAATAAAAATATTTAAAAAATAATTATAGAATTAATATAAGGAATTTTATTCCATCACAATATCGTTCTATTTAGCAAAATATCATGAAAGTATATACCTTGGGAGAGGCGAATATATAAGCCAACTCTAGGCAAGTCGAATGATGTAACCCTCTGTTGAAATAATATCTTTCCAAATTGACACGTATGAATCATCTCTCAAACAGAACTCCATTATACCTTACCATATCTATTTTCACATGTGCTTTCCTTTCATTAATCAAATGGTTGACAGGTTTTATGATTACTATTATTTAATTATTTGGTATTGCCAATAAAAATTAAAGCTATATTATAATTGATTCTTTTAGAGATTAAAAGTTGAAGAGTTTTTTTAATATTATTATTCGCTCTTTTGATTTTTTTCTATTTCTATTTATGTTATCATCATTAATGTCAAATAGATCCACCTCATTGAAAAATCACTTAAAACAGAATCCCATCCTCATCTTTTTAAAATATCACAACATTCAATAATTTTTTTATTGAACATAATCTTATTCCCACCAAATATTAGTTAAGATTAAATTAAATTGACACATGTAATAAACCTTTTTGCCTGGAATTAATCAAACTAATACTTGTAAAACAGAAAGAAAAGAACACAACCTGCAAAACTTGACAAATTTTCTACAATTCGATATTAAAATTTATTTTTAATTTATTATGTCTAATTTTTCATTTCTTATTTCAGATGATCTCTCATCAAGAACATACTCCTTTGGTTCTTTTTATGTTGTTAGCCATAAGACCCCTTATATTTGATTTTATGCTAATGGTAGGATTACTTGGAACAATACTACTAACTTACCCGAGACTATTCTTACTAGTGTTCAAGTGCCGGTTACCAATTTCGTTATGAAGTTGAGGCTTGATCGTTATCACAGACTAGTTACCAATTTCGTGGTGAAGTTGGGGCTTGTGGTCACTTGTTTTCTCGCTATGTTGTTGTTTTGGGTCAGCCCCCTCGTTTTGACTACTTTTGAATCGAAAACATAATCTGTAACATTCAATTGTAAAAAGAAACAATAAATTTAAAAACAATCTTAATATTAATATTAAATATTTCAGAACAGTTTCTCATTAGAAATCACTCATTCAAAACATCAAATGAAAAAATATAAACATAAATCTCAAAATAATCTAATTTAAAAAACAAGAAATACAATAAAAATAATTATATTAAACCGGTATTATAATATACAGAAGAAGAGGATAAATATGAATCTCCTCAAGTTCCAACTCTGTAGAAAATATTTCCTTTATCCTCCCCATATAACAGGGGAAAAAGGAATCCAACATCATATACCTTTTATGTACACAGAAATTTGTATTTATATACAGGAAAACCTATGAATTTCTGCAATTTGTTTATCTATTCACAGACAAAACCCATGCCCTTTCCTTCATACCCAGGGGCGATGGCAGAACTGGCTTGGAATCATTAACCACCAGAACATCTTTCATCTCAGCCGTCAGATGCAAAATAGCCGCGCGATCTTTAGGCGAAATTTTGCTCTCTCCTATATTATCACCAATATTCTCTTCTTCCGCCCTGATTCGAATCACCTGGCTGTGCAGAAGGGGTCTCTGTTTTACTGATTCCGCCATTAAAAATCGGTACATAATCTACACAGAGAAAGAAAGCTCTGGAATACAAAATAAATGGAGACAGAAATAATGAGATCTAAAATTTGTGTGATAAAGATGACCCCAGATGATGTATTAATAGGCAAAATTTCCAATGCTTTGTTCGGGATTTGTATGACTCATGAATCAGACAGTGACGAATTAACGAGAAACTTTCATGGCTGACTGGTTCAAATTCATTGGCTGACTTTTAAGTAAAGTAAAGGAAGGGTGACCGACACGGTGAATTGTGGGGGAAGTGTTTTGGAGGTTTCTTATTTTGTCTTAATTTGGTTCGTCCTTGTCACAGGATAGGGTTTAATGAAAATATTATATATTAATAATTGTTGGAGGATTTTGTTTCATTTAGGAGTCATGTGGGAGTAAGTATTTGTGTGGATATTTATTTGTTTTTGGACGTGGCTAAGTTTGAGACAAAATGTATTATTGATCAAATTTGAAAAATTCGAAAATACTACGGATTTTTGCGAAATTTTCAGCATATGTTCTTCATGGTCTACATATTTTGTGGTCGAAAACCACAAAATTTTTTGGCAAAAACTTACTGTGTTTTCACGAATTTGAGAAAAAAAATGTTTAGAGCTTAGCCAGCGCCTTTGTTTTTGGTATTTGTTTTTTAATCAAAATTGTTTGGAACATGATTTTGATTTAGTCTTTTGTTTCTAGGTATTTAAATCTTGGTGGATGAAGTAATAAAGGAACATCACCATCAACAATTGTGGATAGGTATTGTGAGAGTATAGAGAGGGGATTTGAAGAAGATTATTATGTACTAGAAATTGATGTTGGAATTGATATGTTCTATGAGTTATTTTGTTTTTCGATATGGGAGCATGTGTTTATATTGATATCCTTTTGGCTGTGAGTTAAGGACTGACAAATTATATTGTGAACATTTCTTCAATGTTGGTGGATATCATTTTGGTTGTGAGTCAAGGATTGAGAGGTACTTATTTCACCAAAATTGTCTAGTGTATGATCTTGACTTTGTCCCTCACTCCCAAGTGTTCAAATCTTGGCAAATGGCGTAACCAAGGAACACACCATCACCCTCACCAATTGTCGATGGCTACTATGAGAGGATAGAAAGGAGGTTTGATGATAATATTATATACTAGAAATTGATGTTACAATTAATGTCATCTATGAATCATTTTGTTATTCAATATGGGACCATGTATTTATGTTGATATCTTTTTGTTTGTGAGTTAGATTGAGAGGTATTTATTGCACCAAAATTGTGTGGGGCATGATCTTGATTTCATCTCTTACTTCTAGGTGTCCAAATCTTAGGAGATGGCATAATCAAGGAACATACCATCACCCTCTTCAATTGTAGATGGTTATTGTGGGACCATAGGGAAGGAGTTTGGTGATAATATTATATATTAGAAGTTGATGTTTGAATTAATGTCATTTATGTCCCACTTTGTTTATCTTGATATCTTTTTGGGTGTGAATCAAAAATTGAGAGGTATTTGTTCCACCCAAGTTGTATTTATGTTAATATCTTTTATGCTATAAGTCAAGATTAAGGAAATACCAATTCCAATAAAATTATTTGGAACATGATCTTGACTTTATCTCTTACCTCAAAATTTTAAACTCTTAGAAAATAGTATAAACAAGAAATTTACCATCACGTTGACCAATCATACTTACCAATTAAACTACAATCTCTCCCATATTTTTAAATATTATATTTATGAAATTATCTTTTAAAACAATATTAGTGAAGTTGTTAGACAATAGAGTGAGAACACAAACTTAAAAAGGAATAATGGTCAAAAGACTAGTCTAACCTAATTTAAAACTATTTTTGAACAGTTCGTGATTTAAAAAAAGAGAAAAAAAAATTGAAAAAGTAAAAGAGGCCCGCCGCCAACGTGACAAAAGAAGGAATTGGTGAGATTTGTTTACTTAATCGCCGGCGGCGGCGTGAAATGGTCCGCCAATTTTCGCCAGTAACCGGCCCAATTTATCTAACCGCCACGTGGTGGGTATTTTATGGAGGAAGATATTTAATTTAAAAAGGGAAATTTGGGTGGTGACCGTTGGAGCGTGGAGGTGCTTTTAACGTGCACGGCGCAAACCCACCCAAGGGGAAGACTAACGTCTACCTAGGCGTGACCCTCTCTCTAGAAACGTACTCTTTTCTCTCTCTAGAAGCATGCGATTGACCGCCACCTATAATATCCCCCCTTCACACACATCTACCTAGTGAATGGTTTGTGTCATATGACATCATTTCTTGCGTATCATTTTCACATTAGTTAAGGAAGGTTCTCGTAGGGCAACTTCTTAGGGTTCTAGCCCATAGTCCATAGAATTTTTCAAATAGTCCATAGAATTTTTCAAAAAGACTATCTTAGATTCTTCTAGATAGGTACATACTTTTATTTTTTTAGAAAATTTCAAGGGGTGGTGAAAATTTCAAGGGGTGGTTTTGTCGTATTAAAATTTGAGTATAATATGGTCAAAATCATGTGTTCATTTTGGTATTAAAATTTATGTATAATATGGTGAAAATCATGTATCCATTTGTTATTTAATATTTTTATGGAAAGAGAATAAAGAATTCACTAGTGTTTCCTAGGTTTTTATTTTTTTTTGGGTCATATTTTCATTGTTTTGGTCTATTGGTTGAATTATGCCTTGTATTATTGGTCTTAATAGGAATTTAATGGTTTTTTGTAGCTTTTCATGTTCATGACTGAATGTATACCTTATATTATGGGTGTCAGTCGTGATTTGTACTTTTGTTCGGTGGTTGTTTTATGGGGACAACATTCTTTAGTAGTGTAATACATGGTCAATAGACTATTGACTTTATTCATCCTTTGTAAAACTCTTCTATGTATTTCTTCAATAAAGGACTGTACAAAGAATAAAAGTTATTAATACGTTTAGTAATAGCTAATTGAAGAAGATAAAAATTTATACAATCTTTTAAGGATTATATTGGTTGTATAGAGGATTGAAAGTTAGAAGTAATAAAGAGTCAATACTAGAATTGAAACATCTTACATATAAACAAAGATCATTGTTGTTATAAAAGTGTTTAACTTGGTCTCGATTTTACTGAAACTGATCTATGATCTTTACATTTTTCATGGATAATTCTTTAAAGTATAGTATTTATGTAATAATAAGTTTATAATTGATATATTTTAGCATCAAATTCAATACATGTTATTACCTTGAGTTTGATTTTATGTTAACCCGCTTGAAGAAATTAGTTTTAGTTTCTACATATCTTGTTTGCTACTTCTGTTCAAATCTATGTATTGAAAATTGATCTAAGTTATTTTTTGGGCACGCATATGAATCTTGAACTTTTAAATTTCTAATTCAAATTTGAATCTTGTTGATCTTTATCACTAGCCACTAGGAGTTGATTGAATGCATGTTTGTGTGTTGTTTTATTTTATTTATGAGCATTCATCATCTATTTTTGAAATCATTAAGGGTTATGGAAAAACATGTTATCATAGAGCATTTTGGATACATATATAGTAGCATTATTAAAGTATACATGAACATGCACTATCTTATGCATATTGTATGCTTTCTTATTTTCTTCACTCTTGGCTCAAACCTATTGAATCAGTGTACCTAAGATCTTCATGCTAGAAGAGTCAATCATTGCCTAGCAAGTTCCCAAATAATGTTATTCAACGCCAGGTCCCCACTTCAGATATAGCCATAACAACTTGAGGAGCGCCTACAATATGCATTAGCTTTCTATTCGTTCAAATCCATAGCTTGTAGTTCAATTACACGCACCATTTGATTCTTCTCTCACAAAAGTGAGTTAAAATAGAATACAATAATTTATAAATCTTGAGGCATTTTTCTAGACAAGACCCTAATTTCCATTATATTAGCATATCAATTCCTAATATCCACAATAATTTATTCCTCTCTAAAATTCTACTGACCATTGCATTTAATTCATTTAAATTCTATAAATTTAGTTTTGCATTTACTATCATTGGCGTGACTCTTAAATCTAGTCTAATATTTTAATAATTATCTTATTTAGTTAGTTGTCATAGATATTTATGCAATTAAAATTTACTTGCATAAAATGATGAGCCCAATGTTCCTAGAAAACTTATGGCTCAGATAAGTTAAGAGTTTATTCCCTCTTTCATTAATATTTTTATATCTAATTTTTTGCTGGCATGTCCTTCATTTTAGATTTGATTGGGGATCGGATCCAATCTTATCAATATTTCATTATTACATCTAGATTAGGATTTGTGCATGCACACATATATAATTATAATAGTGAAATCACATACTCGTGCTCCTTTCCCTTATGGTTTTGGACCCACTTTAACTAGAGTGGACCCTTAATGCAATAACAATCTTACAAGTGGCGTGAAATTTGGTTCATGAACTTATTCAACCTATTCACATTTATACTTATCCTTAAAAACCAATTTTATACATGTCTCTCATTTACTGCCCTAGTTCAAATTCATGGGTACACAATTGACCTATACCATTTTGTAATTGCAAATATAAAACTCAAACTTCTAGATCTAAATTTTTAATTTGAAGCTTACAAATATTTGTGTTGTATATTGTTGTATTTAAGGATATCCATCATTTTTTTGAAATCATTAGAGATTATGGGAAAACATTGGCATAGAGCGTTCATGATATTTTTATTATGATTAAGTGATATTGAATATAAAATTCTATGTATTTTCTATGTGTCTCAAACTTCTTGGGAATGGGTACTTGGGTACTCATGTAGGTGGTTGATTATTGTTCTCTCAAGAATCTTGAAAATTACTCAATTGATATTTTTAAGGGAAGTTACAATTGACAAGTGTGCAATCAATTTGGAGAAGGCCCTAAATTCTAGTGTATTCAAAGATCAATTCTTAGGATCCTCAAAGATATATTGTACCATCTAAACTCTATCTAATTGTCACATTTAATTCATTTAAATTATATAAATTAATTGTGTATTTTCTCTTTTAGACATAACTCTTACATTAGTTTATTTATTTATTTAGTTTATATGTTTACGATTGGTGTTATTTACTCCCTTACATAAAGTGGTGAACTTGATGTTCCTACACAACCTATGGTTTTGATAGGGTAGGGTTTATTCCATCTTTCATTCAAATATTCATATTTGATTTTATAAATGCATATCCTTTATCTCACATTTGATTAGCATTTGGAACAACCCTTATGAGTATTTTCTCATTACATTTTAATTATGTTTTATTCTTATATAAAGTTTATAATTTTTACATATGATTATAATTATGAAATTGTATACCCATGCCCTTTTCCTTGATAGTTTTGGGCCTACTTCAATGAGAATAATATTAGTGCAATAAGAAGCCTACAAGTTAAATTCTTGCATAAAATTTATATGACGACCTTATCTTGACCTATCCACATTAGTACTCATCGCTAAGAAGCAATTTTTAACCCGATATCTCTCATTCACTGCCTCGGTTCCAATCCATGGGTGTGGAATTGACTAATCATTTTTGTATTCACAAATTTCAACCTTAAAATTTTAAATCTCAAATTCAAATTTGAATGGTGCGGATATTTTTTGGTAAGTGATGTTAAATAATTTGTGAACCATTATATGCATTTGTGTGTTCTATTGTTATAATTAAGGACATTCATCATTCAATTTGAAATCATCGAGATTATGCACAAAATTTGTCATATACTATTTACAATAAATTTTAAAGGATTACCGATATTACCTTATAATTATATGTATTTTTTATGTCTCTAAATTCTTGGGAATGGGTACCTAGATAGCATGACCAAGAGATTATACAATTATTATTTTCTTTGGAATCTTGAATATTGATGCAACGAGATTTACAATAGGGGTTGTAGTTAGTAGGAGTTGCAATCATTTTCATAAGAGTAATTGTCTATCTCTCTCATATAGAGTGCTTGAGAGTTAATTTTATTATGAGTGAAGCATATTGTTATGATGAGTGAGACACATATTTAGTAGCCAATCCATTATGGAGTGCTAGACTTGGAAATATATGCCCACTAGAGGTTACGAATTAAAGATTTTGTCCATGATTGATTTCAATATGACATGCACATGATTATTGACACATATGAATGTTAGTTTTTACTATTAACCATTGTTTTAGTACATGTGATTTTGTCTTTCGATTTATCTATAAATTTGAAGCATATATTAGTTTTTTTTTTATGGGTATAGTCAACTAAAAATTACCCCCTAATCCTAATTTAATGCATCCTATTAGTATTGATATTACTTTATGTACAATGGGAAAAGGGGAGAAGCAAGATACACAAGAGATTTTTCCACCTTTTCCTAATGCACAATAAAACGGAAGATGACCCAATAGGCTCAAGTAAGACTTAAGAACTAAGTGAGTGCAATGATCCTTTGTGATAGTGAATAAGAATGAAATGGATTTAGGGACAATAATCTAATGATGTAAGATAAAAGACTAAAATAGGTGAAATAGAGAAATTTTATAAAAGACTAACTAATGAAAAATAGATAAGAAGCTACAATGACCTAAAATGAAAGCCCAAAAATAGCACTTACCTGTAATCTAAATCTGAGTTAAATTTACTAGGTATAAAATACCTTGGGCATTTTTTCCCGAGGATTTTGCTTGAAACTTTCAATCCTGTAGATCTTGATCTTTTTGGAATAGTTTTGACAACCACGCCACATGTACCTGCGCACAAAAAAATAAGGAAAAGGTTGTGGAAAGGGGTTTTCCATGGTCAAACCCATGTTTAGGATTCAACCTTGAAAATAAAATAAAATTCCATAAAGGAAAGTGAATATGAAGGTAAATATTAGATCTACTTTGTCAATACCTTCATGAACGGATATTGAGATTGCAAATATTCATGAAGATGTTAGAATTGTATTTGTTGACCTTAAGATATAGAAAGAAATCAAGGATAACTTCACAAATGAATGGATATATGAATGTCACTTCTAGAATTTCAATATTTTTATGCTTGACTGAACACTTTCTTTGGAGGAAGAATGAATGAGAAATGGCAAAAGGATCTTCTTGCTTGCTTCAAAACTCCTCTACTTGGCCATCATGGGAAAGAAGTTTTCTACAATAAATATTTCCTTTAAAGTACCTTGGATGCTTGGAGAGATACTAGATCTAGGATGTTTTCCTTCAAATCTTAAATTTACCTAATTTCTTAATTACTTCTTGATCATAAATAGATTATGACTATCAAAATGAGGAGAGATAGGGTGTTTATATACCTCATCCTCAACTAAATGAATCCTCACCATTAATCTCATCTTGAATATTGAATCTTAGACCATTCATAAACCTAGCCACCTTCTCCTTAGATACCTCTCGGTGTCCAGATCTGATTGTCATCTTATAGAACTCCTCGGTATATTCCTTCACACTCAAGTTCTTCTGCTTCAAGTTCTGCAACTTCTTGAACAATTATAATTCATAATCTTCGGGGATGAATTTAGCCTTTAATCTAGCTGCAACCATCACCCTCAATCTAGTGATTTTCATCTCACCATGTTCCTCCCTATCTTTCTGCAATTATTTCCACCATAAGGCAGCATGACCCTTCAACTTAGTCTTTGCTAACCTAACCCTTTGTGGATCTTTGATATCTTCAAGTTCAAAGTAATCTTCTAGCTCACCAATGCAATCTATCAAATCCATAGGATGCAATGATCCAGTGAAAGTAGAAACCTCCACTCTATGACTCTTACTTACTTGTGCCATAACCCTTAATAATATTTCTTCATCTGCAAGGATCTGAGCATCTATAGTCTCAAGATCTTTAACAACTTCCTCGTATTCCTCTTTAGTCTCATGATTCCTTCACAATCCAGTCAATACATTATGAATCTCAGTCCTCATTTAATTTTGGAAGTCCTCCATAATTTTCTCTAGTCTTCTAGGGTGCATACTTCTAGGCGACATATTTCCAATCCTCAGGTGCAATTGCCTCAGCTTCTGCATTCTGATAATAAGGTGTTAATTATCTCTTCAATTGATGATCTATCAAACAAAGATGTAGTCTGCCTCCAACTCGATGATATGTTCACCCTTGGTATGCCATCAACAATAAAAAAAAATTCTCAACCAACAACAATCTCCTCAGCAACCCCCTTTCACATGTTCTCAGCAATTGCAGGTCAGATCCACAATCTGTCACCCCACAATAGACACATCTAGGGCTTTGCAAGCTCAGGAACATCAACCTTGACCTGATACCATCAAACACAGTCATGGTAGCATTTTCCCCATTGGAGATGGTCCAACCATGCAACAAGATTCAACACAACAGAAACAACCAACTCAAAAACAAGAATAGATAATCAAGATGCTACAACAGATCTTTGCATTATCATAAAATCAGATATTTACATCACATCTACCAGCAACATGCAAATTAAAATATTTTGACATACATGCTTGATTACAATAGAAATCTAGACCTAAACCCTAATGCTAACCTCCAAGGTTATCTTCCTTATACACCCGCTCTACTGTCTAAAAAAAGATCAGATGCCTCAATATATAGAGCCTTCACAACACATATGTCAGCCATATCAGAGACATTTTTCAAGAATAAGAAAATATAATATAGAAATATAGGTCAAGAACCAAATCATAAAGATCTTATCGCCAAGATGTAGAAATGACGCATGATCCAAGTGAAACGCACAGGACTTCCCACCTTGTCATCAGAACATTAAGAACACATAGAACTAACCATGAATCAATAATATTTCAAAAATGAAGTATCTAATTGAGGTGCGAACCCAGACATAGGTAAAACATGATGTCAAAAACAAACCCTCAGGTTTGCAGCAACAAATGTGTTAGAATAATGGAATGGTGTGTATTGAGAGAGGAGGGGTGAATCAGTACCCTTAAAAAAATTATCAATTAACCCTTAGTAATCTTTCCTTGCATTACCGACCATATTTTTTTTCTACCTTATGCATGTAATATCAAAACATAAATGTAATTGCATGTCAACATTCATAGAAACATTCATGAAAAGTAGTTACACATGACACAAGAATTGGTAACGCAGAAAACCCATGTTAGAAGGTAAACACTGTAGTGGGGATGAGACCCACAAAGCTTCACTATCTGTAGAATGGAAGGTGTCGGTTAAGGCTACAAGTGTGATAACTTCTGATGATCTTACCTTGTTAGGAGTAACATTTTAGATTGGTTAGGTCTACTGGGTTAAGATATTTTAACAACACAATTAAGTGTACACTCGAATAAGAGATTTACAATAAGACTGTTAAGTCCACCTTCTTAAAGGATTTCTTCTATTTTCTACAATTGTTAGAGAGTATTCAAAAATACTTGTTGATCTGATAGTATGCAATCTTGAATTGATGAATACAGATCCTTTAAGTTCACAAGATATATGTATCACCTATAGTGATTTATTAATACATTTGTTCTTCTCGATAGCCTTGAATCTTGTTCTTCATAACTGAATTTTATCTTTTGTGTCCTTCTGCATGAAACTCTCTATCTGATCCATAGATGTCTGTTGCAGCTACAATCATCATGTTCTGATTGATTAGTGCATCTATTTATACAATGTATTAACCTAATTAGGTTTCACACTTTACAATAAAAACTCTATGATAAAAGGTTTACAACTTGACCTTGATCTCCTAGTTTTCATGTTTACAATCAGTTAGACTGATTAACACAATTACATAAGCTTTACTTGTTCCTCAAGAAATGGTTTTATAGCTAAGCATAAAGCTAATTATAAAAATGGAGTGCTTTATCTGACGTGTATCTCAGATCCACTTTTCTCAGAAATAAAATTGTCTTTCAGGAGATTGGTGCTCAGTATGCTTTTTAGTTTGTGCTTGGTGATGTCTCTGAACTATCTGTCGGTTTACTCTGTAAACTATCCTCTCAGTTTACTCTGTAAACTGTCTACCGGTGATAGTTTGATTTCGGTGACCTCTGCACTTATCTGTATGCTATCATTCAGTGATCATGTTACCGACAGTCCAATTTTTTTTTCCTTGTATACTAATGACAAATATGATCCTTTAGGATTATCAATCTCCCCCTTTGGCATTAGTATCAAAAATTGATATGTGCAAACTAAAATATTTAGTATCTACACCAAGTGTATACCTTGTCAATGACTCCCCCTATGTGTATTCCTTGGTATAGTGTATGTACATGTTTCTCCTTTGTGTATTTCCCTTTTGACATGTTATACATATATATTCCCCCTTTACATATATATTCAACCTTTTTGACTCTACAATCTTCTCATAATGCAATTGGAATGCATTTTATTTAGTTGTGAGACTTTGTGCACTAGCCTTAAGATCTTCATCTATCTTTGCTATCTTTTCACTATGTTCTGTAGTGAAATGCTCTATTGTGCTCAAATTTTGAACTAGTTTATCTTCTTCTGATAATATTGGTTCCATTGTAGTTACTAATTTAGAAAGTTTTACCTTATTTTGTGCCACTTCTTGGCTAATCTTCTCGGTTAACTTGTATTGACACTTCTCCTCATCACATTCCTCGATGACTTTGTCTGCATCTACATTCTATGATGTAATGGCATCGATGAGTACTGCTAATTGATCAAGTATTGGAGCATTTTGAACAATTTTAGTGTCAGGTACTATCTACAATAGTATTTCTTTTCTTGTATCCAGGACTTGTAAGTTCTTGTGCTCCTTCTTGAGCTTGTCCTATATAGCCTTCCTCTTGCAAAGTTCACCATACTTGGTCAGGGACTCAGGATCTAGTGTTCTAGGATTAATCGGGTGTGTCAATGATTTCATCGAGTGTGACCAATGCTTTTATTTTCTTCTTCTTCTTTGAAATTGTGCTGGAAGAAGGGGAATGTAGAACTAGAGCAAGTTCTTTCTCTGTTTCTTTTGATTTGGGTGATTGTGTGGAGGTGTGTTTCCTTTTGTATGCTTCTCGGTATTGACCTGTTGGTTGGTAGTAGACGTCTCTACATCAACCTTATCTATATCTATAACTTTGTTTGGCTCTTAGGTTTCCTTGGCATCACTCAATTTCTCCTCTCCACTTGCATATTTCTTCTACTTATCTGTATCTTTCTGCTTCCCTTGGTCATCACCTATATTCATTGGTATGTTTGCATCAGGCTTAGGTGTCTTTTCCTTTTCTTTAGATATGATATTGATAGCTTGTATCAATAATGGTATGTGACCTGGTACATTTACTTGTGCAACATCTATTGTATCCTTTTCCTTTCCTTTCTCAGTGGCATTAGTTACATTTTCATCATTCTTTGGTTCATCATCAAAATCAATAAGTGTTATATCTTTGATTGTGATCTCCGTTGTATCTCATAATGATTGTAATATTTGAGGTACATCATCCATGGCCTTTCTTTCCATGGTTGTCAACTCAACTAGATTGATGTCTTTGGTGTCATTTATGAAAATGTGTTCTGGGTTTGGTGTGGCCTCTTTCTCTTCATAGTGAGGTGTCTTGGTAAGAGACATTACCTTCTTGGGGGTATTGAATATTTCATTCCAAATCTCATTGCTCTCTGTATCAAGATCTACTAATCTTCCATGTAGTACTTTGTAAGCTCTCATCTTTGCTGAGAATTTCTTTGCATGCTCCTTCATTGTTTCATCAATTTCTTCAACTGTTGACTCGGGTGGCATGAGTGTAACTAGGGATATTTCCCTTATCTATTTCTATGTATGCAAGGCATATGTCTATCTTGCTGATATTTTGTCATTAAGCTCTTGTGGAATTTTCTTGTTGAATTGTACTAGTACATACTTGTACGCAATCATCGCCTTAATTATGGCTTCTTCTATCTTGGTTTGATCTCCGGGAGCTAGGGTTAGCCTTTGTCTTATCTTTCAGTGTGATATGCTCCCATTTTTTATGATCGATTGTGCAACTTCATCAACTATCTTAGGAATTTTGTTCTTTTTAGGTTGGAGCCCTTGTTCTTTCTCAGCATGTTCATTGTCATCCTTGTCCTCTTTTCCTCTTATATATCTTCTTCTTTTCCTCAGTGTTGATTTCCCAATTTGAGGCTTTCTCTTTTAAGTCCTCACTATACCTTTCTTTACCGGTGGTGAGTCTGCATCTTTTGTAGTTTTGCTTCTGGTCCTTGATGCAGTTGTCACATTTGCAACCTTTGCCTTCTTGGCTGGTGGTGCATCTGACTCAGTAGATTTAGAATCACTTAGTTTTTTATCTTCATCGATGGGTGACTGTCCCTTGGTGATGTCTTGTTCTGATTCTTCATCATTTACCAATAGCTTCTTCTCAAGTGTTTTCACCTTCTTTGTTTTCTTCCTATCGATTTTCTTCACTATTAAGCCAATTTTAATTCTAGACTTGGCTTCTTCATAAGTTCCAAATCTACTCAATGATTTGTCCACTACTTCATTTAGCAAGGCTTCAATAGCCTATGTAGCTTGATCAATGTTGATCTCATAATCTAGTGGTGGTAACCATTATGTTCTTGGTACAACTGGTTTTATTAGAGTGGTGTCGGTATCCAGTATGAAACATATGTCATCCGTGTACTGTTACACCAATTATGCAGGGATCCTCATTCTCTTTTGCATTTTGTCCTTGAAGTTAGTGAAGTATTCATCCATTACAGATGTGAAATTATCCTCTAGTGAATTTATGAATTAACTAATTTGTGCAGTTATTGGTCGGGTTGTGTCCCAATTGACATTACCGACAGATGGGAAGAAATTTGGAAAGTAGAAAAATGTGCACATGGGAGTGAACAAAACTTACATGAATTAGATCTGGCTGACCTAATTTTTCTCATATTTTCCTCAAGTTGCTTCAATATTAGTTCGGATAAGTCCAATTGTAGTCCTTTCTTCACAATTTTATAAGCAGTGTCAACTGCTCCATAAGCTATATTGTTTACTCGTCTAGCTTGGAATACCTTATATCCAAGTACACATGCGCCAAACTTCATTTATGGGTCTTTGATTGAATTAACTTTTAAACCTCTGTCATCCCATACTGCACCTATTAACTTTTCAATATCGGGGTGAGAAAGATGTTTTAGGGCTTTAGCCTTGTCAATTACTAGATAACCTGTTACTACGTGTATCACATCCTTAGTGATTGGTTTTGGTTCATCCAAATGGACATTTTTTTGTCATTTGCTCACTTGAGTACTATCCCAATCCACTCATTCTTGAACTCTTTCAGGAACACTAGGGCATTTGTTAACCCTTTCACCTCAATGTGTTTGTGTTCATCTTTAAGGTTTCCATCTATGCAAAGCTTCTTGTAAGCTTCTTCAACCTCAATATCTATGATCTCTGCAATCTTGCAGTGGATGTATGCATAGATATCTTTGACTAGAAAAACCCTTGGAGGTATACTCGAGAACGCTCCTTAGTCATCAGGTTGTGAAGCAACCTCAGGACAGAATTTATACTTGGGCTCCTCACAAGTTGTGTTCTCGATTAGGTTGACCTTTTTGTCTTTGATGTTATTTATCTTTGTAACCCGTGATGTGGTTGCCATTTTTTGTGAAATTAGGGATTTCTCCATAAATGAAATGTGTGCTCGGTAAGTCTTGGTACTTACGTGATCATCATTGTAGATGCTAGGAATTTTTTGGAGTCACCTTTGAGTCTGTTGTGAATCAATCTGCAAACTTGTCGCTCTTAGTCGCTCTTCTTTGCTCTATATTTTTCTCATTTTTGTATGGTGAATGAATGATCTCTCTATTGCCCTATTTATAGAAAATAACGTAAGTGGCGCATTAAATTCTTTCGCTACCACTCGGTAACAATGAAACTCGGGCATCATACCACAGACTTCATCCTCAGTGAGTATACAATGCTTGGGGTAAGTGGCAACTTAGTTGCACTTTTCACATGTTCACCAACGATGCTTGGTATATAGCGAAGACTTGATTGTATTTCATGTGATTACCGACAATGCTCAGTTTACATTAATAACTTGACTTTTATATGTATTCTGACGATGCTCGGTATGTATAGACCAACGTGATTGGATTCACAAATTCATAACAAGTAATACCATAGTGCATCTTCATTCATGTTAATTTGGCATATTATCTATGAATATTGGAACTGATGTAAAATATAGCTTTGTATAGTGTAGTTCCATACTTACTTGTTTTGCTTAGGTGGGGGTGGTGATATCACTAGATCCATTGGATGAGGTGTCACCAACTGTGGTGCTTGGTCTAGCATCATCTTTTCTTGAATATTTCCTCCACATTTTATTTTAGATTCTTCTGATATCTTCAATAGTGTTCCCATTAGCAAAAGTACTTGACTCTGTCACTCTGTCTCTGCAGTCCTTTCTTAGATGACTAAACGTATGAAAATGTAAGCATGTCATTCCAGAGTTAGTCTAGTTCCTTGAACTTTGTATCCATTTCCTCATGGATTTTTCAGCTATGTGTCTATATCTACCACATGATGTGAAATTTACCCATGTGTTGTAATCCCAAACATATGAGTTACTGACTCTTCTCAGTTTATAAGCATTTTCTTGTTCTTTTGGTTTCCATGCTTTCTTTTTCTTTTTCCTCCATTCATGTGATGTGTGCCCATGCATTTTACAAGTAAAACAATATTTTTCCATGTAGGATTCTTTCTTTGGTTTTTTCATCTTGGATCTTCATTCATATGCTTTGTGTCCATGCATGTTACAGTTTAACAATTACCTATGAATGTAGAAGTAGATTTAGAAATACCTTTAGCTTTGCTCCTGCAAATATTTGATGTGTGGCCTAGTTTTCCATAGTGATTGCATGACTACTTCTTTGATCTTGGATTTGTGTAGACACATTTTTTATCAGCTCGGTTTGATGATTCTCCATGGTTGGTATACCCTAGACCGATGTTGTTGTTGATTATTCTTTGTCCATTCAAAAAATCATCTATCATTTTCCTGTTGCCTTCAACTTTATTGATCATATCATTATGTTGTTGTTGAATCCTCACTTCATGCTTTAGTTTCTCATTTTCCTCTCTTAGTTCACCAATATCTTCCAATTTCCCATTGAGTTCTATGTTCACTCAGTTGGCATCATGACTCATAAGAACTCTTTGATTGGTGATCTCATGATGATGTTCAGTAAGTCTTTGTATTTTAGTTTCTCTCTCTTGTAGCTTCTCAGTGATCTTCCTCCTGTCATCAATATCTAATATTCTTTCTTGTTTAGCTTGTCTAGCATTATTCATAACATCAATCATTCTTACCATCTGCGTCTCTTGACTGATTTGCAATGCCTTCGCTTGTTCTGTCAGATGTTGATTGATTTCATTAAGACTTGCAATGCTTCCTTCAGATGTGTCTGATGTATTTCTAGATGTAGATCCTGATGACTCAAACAAATATGGTATCTCTTCTTCATGATTGTCAGTTTCATTATAGCGATATGCCATAACTTTTCTTTCATCCAATAGCTCTCTCATCTTTATTCTTGCTTCTTTGTATTGCTCATAGAAGATTTGTATTCCTAACTTTTGATTTTCAATATTCTTGTCAATTTTATACATTTCCATTGTATGATCTTTTCTCTCAAGTGATTTAGAAATTTCCAAATAAGAGATCTAGCTCTGATACCAATTGTTGGAAAAATAGAATGGTGTGTATTGAGAGGGGAGGGGTGAATCAGAACCCCTAAATTTTTTTATCAATTAACACTTAGTAATCTTTCCTTGCATTACCGACCATATTTCTTTTCTACCTTATGCATGTAATATCAAAACATAAATGTAATTGCATGTAAAGATTCATGAAAAGTAGTTACACATGACACAAGAATAGGTAACATAGAAAACCCTTGTTAGAAGGTAAAAACGATGGTGGGGATGATGTTGGAAAGTGACAATGAAAGCAATTGTTATTTTGTCATTGATGTCAAACCTTGACTGGTGCGACTATTGCTATCTGTTTGAGTACCATATCTATTGTTGATGAAGAAGATTTAACAAGAAGACCAAGTGAATGGTTGAGCTGAGGCAATTCAAAGGGTATTTGATCAATTGGCACTCTGGCAAAGTAATTAGTTGTTTATATTTCAAAGACAGTTTTTATGGTTGTTTTGTGTTGAGCAAGTTGCTTGTGTCGAGCAAAGTTGCTTATGATGAGCAAGTTGCTTATGTTGAGTAAAGTTACTTGTGATGAGTAAAAGTTCCTCAATGTCGAGCACCATTGAAATTGCCGAGTGAAAACAACAATGAAGGCTGACTTACATAAGTTTGATTATTGATGAGATTTGAGATCTATGGCCTACTTAGTTGATTTTATTGGGATATGTAATGTTAATTAAAGATTGATCCATGTCATTTAATGTATGGTTAACTGTAATTAATGCATGGTTTCAAGATTTAATTAGAGACTACTTTGGAGAAGTAAATGTAATCCAAAGATGGAATGATCCGTTGGATCTGACCTAACCTAAGATCTACGATCTTGTTTAAGCGACAAAAGATTTATCTGACCTAAGAAGAGAGGTATATGATAACCTCAAGGGGTTATTCATGAAGTGAGGATGAATGTATGTGTATGCAAGAGGTTTGCATAGTTGATTTACTGTTTAGCATGATCTAGTAGAGAAGGCAAAAGGCAGAAGTAGAGTGTTTCATGTGTGATTGCTTGACAGATTTCCAAGCAGATCAGAAGGTTGAAATGACAATGCAAGCTATCCAGTAAGTTAACATCAGAGCTGTAATTGGATCTGAATTGCAAGGTAAGTTGTATGTACCAGATCACAAACTGCTGATTACTTTCTTACCATTGTATCAGTTAAATCCTTTAACAAGGTTGACTTAACAGTCATTTGTATAAATCCTCTAACAAGGTGACATTCAGATTGG
>MU225079.1:5168758-5184777 GCA_018584345.1 Thuja plicata
GATCAGTAAGAATGGGAAATGACACACCTTGTCCAGTTGAAGGTAGAGGAACAATAATGTTGAATAACCAGATAAAATGTGAGAATTATTATTGGGTAAATGGATTGAATTATAATCTATTGAGTGTTTCTCAGTTGAATAATTCAGGTCACAAAGTAGCATATGAAAATAAGAAGGCAAAGATCTTCAACAAATCTGAAAAACTGATTGGTACTGGTGAGCAGACAAAAGGTAACTTATTGTATCTGAATGATACTAACTCCACTTGTTTGATTGCTATGAACAAGGACATATGGTTGTGGCACAAAAGAATGTGCCATGTGGATTTTTACAACATGATTAAAATTAGAAAAAAAAGAAATGTCAGAGGCTTACCGACAATGACCAAGCCCGACAACATCATGTGTAAAAACTGTCAAAAAGGTAAAATGACAAAGTCTAGTTTCAAAAGAAAAATTCATATATCTGATGCAATTCTAGAATTAGTTCATACTGATCTATGTGGACCTATGAGGACAAAGAGTTATTATTGAGATAGATATTTTATTCTCCTTCTTGATGATTACTCTACAATGATGACAACCATGTTTCTAAAAGATAAATCTGAAGCATTCAAGATGTTTAAATGGTATAAAGCTTTGGTAGAGAAAAAAAGTGGTAAGGATCTAAAATGTTTGAGATTAGATAGAGGAGGTGAGTTTATATCAGATGAATTCACTAACTTTTGTAATGAGCATGCTATAAAAAGATAGGTTTCTGCACCAAAAACACCAAGCAAAATGGGATTGCTGAAAGAAGGAACAAATCAATAGTTGACTGTGCTAGAACATTGATAATAGAAAAAGGAATCACCCAAATATTATGGAGAGAAGCTATCAGCACTATTTTTTACACACTAAATAGAGTACAACTAAAGAAAGACACCAAGAAGACACCTTGTGACCTATGGTATGGATACACACCCAATGTGAGTTGTTTCAAAAATTCTGGCAGTCAATGTTATATCTTAAAAGATTATAGAAATGAAAAATTTGACTCCAAGAGTGATGAAGGAATTTTTATAGGGTATTCTACCAAGAGAAAGGCTTACAAATGTCTAAACAAAGCCTCTAACAAAATTATTGAAAGTACAAATGTAAAGATAGATGAATTTGCAAAGAAGAATGAACAAGAAAGCACTAAAGAACCAGAGAACTACAATAAGTTCACTTACAATGAGGAAACCGACACTCTACCCTACCAACAATGTAGAGAAACTGAGCTGCAAATCACTGCTCCAGAGCATCAGGTTACAAATACCGACGGTCAGGATAATGATCAAGAAAATGTGCAAGGTGATGAAAAATAGAATGAAGATCAAAATAATGATCAAGCTAATAGACAAAGGACTATACTTGTACTTGCAAGATATGCAAGGAAGAACCATCTAAAGGTCCAGATCATAGGAGATAAGAAATCTGGTACAAGAACAAGAAGTAATTCTTTAAACTCAAGTTGCTTAATTTGTGAGTTTGAGCCAAAATTTGTCAATGCTGCACTAGATAATGAGGAATGGATAAGTGCTATGAATGATGAGATTGAGAAGATTGAGAAGAAAGAAACATGGTCACTTGTGCCAAGACCAGATGATAAGAATGTCATCAGTACAAAATGGATATTCATAAATAAGCTGAATGAGAATGGAGAAGTCACAAGGAATAAAGCAAGACTAGTATGCAAAGGGTATGCACAAGAGGAAGGTATAGACTATGGAGAGACCTTTGCACCAGTTGCTAGGCTAGAAGGAGTAAGAATACTACTTGCTTATGCTACATACAAAGGATTTAAATTATATCAAATGGATGTCAAGTCAGCGTTCCTAAATGGAATATTTGAAGAAGAGGTATACATTGAGCAACCAGAAAGGTTTGTAGATCCAAACAAGAGGAACATGGTATGTAGAATTCACAAAGCCTTGTATGGATTAAAACAAGCTCCTAGATCCTGGTATGAATGACTTCATTCCTATCTAATAAGTATTGGATTCATAAGGACTAGTGAAAACATTAATCTTTATTTAAAAGAAGATATTGATGCTAACACTTTGATTGCTGAAATATTTGTTGATGACATCATATTTGGAGGCAATGATATGCTATGCAAATCATTTGCTGATGAAATGAGCAAAGAATTTGAGATGTCTATGTTTGGAGAGATCAAGTTCTTTCTTGGTCTATAGATCATTCAACAAAGTGAAGGTATTTTCATTACACAGTCCAAGTACATCAAAGAGGTCCTGAAGATATTCAAGACGGAATAATCCAAACTAGTTGGAACACCGATGGCTAGTACAAGTAATTTGACAAAGGAGGACAAGAAAACATAGGTAAATCAAACTTTGTACAGATCAATGATAGGAAAACCCATGTATGTTATACACACTAGACTAGATATTGCACATGCAATAGGAATTGTTGCTATATTTTTTGCTAACCCTAGGGATTCACATATGACTGCTATAAAAAGAATCCTAAGATATCTGAAGAATATTGAGGAATTCAGCTTATGGTATAGAAGAGAAGGAAAATTTAAACTAAAGGTGTTTATCGATGCTGATTGGGCTAGAAATCTTGATGACCAAAAGAGCACAACTAGAGGAGCATTCTTTATGGGTGACAGACTTGTCACATGGATCAGTAAGAAGCAAGGATGCATCTCATAGTCTACTGCAGAAGTAGAGTATGTTGCTGCTGCCACAAATTGCTCAAATATTGCATGGATCAAATAGCTTCTGGAAGGCATGCATATGAAGATCTTAGAGCCAGTGGTTATCTATTGTGATAACAACAATGCAATAAACATCTCCAAGAATCCAGTCATGCATGCAAAGACCAAAGACATTGCAATCAAGTATCATTATTTGAGAGAACAAATTTAAGAGAAAGAAGTGACACTTGAGTGTGTGCAATCAAAAGAACAGTTGGCCGATATCTTCACCAAGCCACTTCCCAAAGATACATTTGAGTACCTAAGAAAGAGACTAGGGGTCAAACCCTTGTCTACTAGTCAGTAAAATACTGAAGGCTACATCAGCCTATATAATATTAGAATATCAGAAATGTTGATGCAAGCAAAGAGAAGAACTTCAAAGCCACATCTATATACAGAGATGTATATATCAGAACCAAGTACCAGAGCATAATGTTGTATTGCTAATGGATAAGGGAAATTCAAGGAAGATATTATGGATAAGAGGAAAATGATTATTTGATATGAAATTCAGATATTTGATTGGCATTTTTGTCAAAGGGAGAGAGATTATCCACATTATCACATTCTTCTGAGTAAAGGAAGAGAGATTATCCATTATCAGATCACTCTAACAGGGAAAGATTATATCCTAAGGGAGATAAAATTGTATGAAAGATTACACAAAGAGAGAAAGATGCTGAAAAGAGGAGACACGACATCAAAGAAAAAATTGACACCAGAGGAGATTCAACACATCAGAAAATAGAAAGCTGCAAGAATCAAATCTAAGCTAAAACAGATCTTACCAAAGTTTAGACATTTATCGGTTATCAAACAAAGATTGGTAGTTTGATGAATCTCAACAATTGTATTTCATATTGTATTATAAATAGTATAGTGTGATAATATAAGTTTTGTTGCCATCAATGCCAAAAGGAGAGATTGATGATATATAACTGATTGAATGTTTGATAATGTTAAGTTGAAGATAATGCAAGACATTAAATCAGTTAATGGTTTGTATTGTCATTGATGTCAACTTGATGTAATCTGTACGGTCATGTACATAATGCCAAAGACTTCAAAGAATCAATGGAACAAAGGTTATGCTTTCAACAATCTATAAAAGTCAAGTATTCACTATGTGATAGACAACACCGACAGAGTGCACACCATCAATAAAGCTAAAGAGTAAAATTCAAAGTGATACCTGATGAGCTGAAGACAGTGTTGCCCGATGAAGAAAACCACAGGTTGCCCGACAATCTAAAGACAAAATTGCTTGACGATCAAAAATTCAATGATGCCTGATGGACAGAGATCCCGAAGCTAACTGGAGTCACATCGATAGAACTAGCAATTGTAGTCGATGACTAACTGAAGAGTTGACCAACGGAATAGATAGTTCAGAAAATGATAAAATATCTAGCTGGAAAGAGCTAAAGATAGACTTAAATGGTTGTTTTCATTTTTTTATTCAACCAGAGTTAAGTGATTGATTTAAAGAAGATTTGTATAGTTGGCAAGAAAATAACTATGAGATAAATTAGGAGTTATGCTTTAAATCAAATTGGCTGGATTGTTTTTCATGCCAAGAATCAAGAATCAAGAATTAAGGAATACCATGTCTATATAAGAGACAAGCATTATTCATTCCAAATATACATGGAAGGGGAGTGAATCGAAAGAGGATGTTGAAGAGAAACTGATGAAGGATAGCTTCATACAATCCTGATCAATCAAGCTAAGGGAGAGCTAAAGAATTCTGCAGACACCGACAAACAGTGAGAACAACATCATAGAGTAGAAAGTGTGGAGCACAAAGAATTGAATTGATATACTGATCAGAAAGGTAATGTACTTAAATAGATCTAAAAATTTGTAATTCAAGTTGCATTAGAAATAGGTCATTTTGTTTTATTTTAACCATTGAAGCATCAAATCTCTTAACAGAGCAGGACTTAACAGTCTTATATATATTGAGGTACATCCCAAGGAGTGCCAAAAAGTTTGATTCATGAAAGTTGCACTAGATTTTCCTAAAGCCTATTGACAGTCTAAGAAAGAGGCTAATTCAAGGATGGTAGCAAACTGAGTTGCCCGATACTAAGTGAAAACCCATATGTATAAAATCCTCTAACAAGGTCACACCTAACAGTGTGTTTGTAACCTTTAACAGGGTTGGATCTTAATAGGGCTCACTTCTGAAGAGTGAAAATTTGGGGTACCGGTCCCAGTGGTTTTTTCCCTCAACAAGGTTTCCACGTTAAAGTCCAAGTGTTATGTGTGTATGGTTTATTACTTTACTGCTTTACATTTCACATATGCATTTCTAGATATATCGGTATAATCTGCTTATTTACTATATTTCGGTAAATAGTTATACTGCATATTGGTAATCAAAGATAATAAGGACAGACAAGGAAAACCGACAGACAGTTAATCATTATAAGTATTTCATGGCATGCATCTTGTAGGGACTTAATAATCTAAGGTTTACTTGATTGGTGGTTAGTGATTAAAGGATAAATTTTTGAGGCCACTGATTAACTCCCCCCCCTCTCAGTTATTACTAACACCTAACCTCTACCACCATCAAGGAATATGATGGCACACTTAGGCTTGTGAATTCAGGTGGAGTCGATGCCTGGTACTTGAACAATCCCTAACCATGATCTCATCAAACCCATGTAACATGAAAAATGATTCATCACTTATAATTATATATACTAACCATTAATCCAATCAACAACCATGTTAACATCTCAATTTAGAATCGCAATATTAGTCTATCTCATTCTTTAAACACTAGAACAAAAAATTATCTAATTCAGTTAGGAAATAATTCTTGTGACTAGAACAAGGAGAAAGCAAGCATCTTAAGAATTTAACATGATCATATCATCAAGGAGAAATCTATCACAACACTAGTCGACTCACCTCTAAAATATAACAAAAGTAGAGTAGAAGATGAGCACTCTAAATCATATATCACAACAATCACAAGTATGATCACACAAGTGATGCAATCCACAAGAATAAAGCCAAGATCACAAATGGAAGTATGTTTAGACACCCTAAAATGGACATACTTGCGACCTTATATTAAAACACTAATTTTCATCTATTAATTAATGGTTTTTTATTAATTAATTAATAATCTATTTCTTCTAAATCTATTCCCCAAATCATTTAATCATTTCCCCAAAATTATTTAAATAATTAATTTTATTTAATTAATTAACCTTAATTAATTAAATTCAATTTCCTAAAGTTTAAATTTAAATATTTAAACTTATTAATCAATTCTTCTAATTTAATTAATTTAATTTCACTCAATAACTCAATTCTAAATAAAAAAGAATTCAATTACCTCATGTTTGAATACACAAAAATCAATTTAATATTTAAATAAATCCAATCTTCAATTCAAATAGGTAACTCCAAATTACCTCTTCGGTTCAAAAAGGTAACTCTTAAATAGTTTTTTAGTTAACTAAATATTACCTCTTCTCTCCAAGTTGAAGAGGTGGAGTAAACTGGTTTCTTTTCAGTTAACTAAACATCCCCTCTTCACTCCAAGTTGAAGAGGTGGAGTTTGCTGGTTTCTCCATAGTTAACTAAAACATCACCTCTTCTCTCCTAGTTGACGAGGTGGATTTTATTGATTGCTTCTTTAGGTCCTTTTGATCTCAACCGTTCATCCTCTAATTTATGGGATCGATATCAACCATCCAAATCATTTTTCATATTCTATATAATCAACCCTTCACAACCATTTGAAGGATCTAGGAATTCAAGCTTTGTGCACACTTACTCTACAAGATTCTTGTGAAGCATTAAGAATTCTTGTGATCATATTAATATCATTTTCTCAACTCTCCCAAGTAACAGACACTGTCGATACCAATACTATTCACTACTCATCCATCATTTCAGAAAGATTACAGAGAAGCAATAGAAGCCTCGAGCATCGTGGTTTGTATTTGTTTGTTTTCCTCTTTGATTGCTTGTTATTTTATTGTCCATAGATTTGTTCTTAGTAGTTTTGATTGCTTTCCCCCATTGCAAATCGGTGCTACTAACCCTTGTTATCTGAGTGCGCAGGATTGGATCTACACATTTTGGTGAACCCTACGTGAACTTACAGCTTGATAATCACTTGCATACAACCAAAAGAATCCCTCGGTCTTGGTCGTACGACCACAATTTCATCCACTACTCTTAAACAACTCAATGTGAAATCTGGTCATATCTTTGAAACCACATGGAATATTTTTATGAAATATTTTTTGCAAGTTGACACTGATATAAGGAAGTCACAATCCAAAATTTTGATTTTTCTAATTTTTTTATGATATTTCATAAAAAATCATTTATGGGCACAACTCAGAGTTTCTTTTCAAAAAAATTACTTTTTTAGAAAGGTATTAAAATTATAGAGGGGGTTTATTCTCTGTGATTTTAATTTTTGTGAAATTATTTTGAAAAAATAATAGATCTTTTAAAACTGGTGTGTTCTGATAAAATGGGTCCCTAGGGCACAAATTAAGGAATTGTGATCTAAAATTTATTTTGCAAGTATTTATGGCAATGAGAAAGATATAGTCCAAAATTCATATTTTTGTGAATTTTTTACGATTTTTTATAATTTTTTATGATATTTCATAAAAAATAATTCGCGACACAAATCAAGATTTATTTTTTTAAAAAGTTACATTTTTGGAAAGGTCTTGAAATTATACAAGGATTTTATTCTTTTTTATTATAGTTTTTCTTAGAAATGTTTTCCAAAAAAGAAAGATCTTTGAAAAGTTTTCTTTTTGTGTTCTTTCTTGATTTTTGTGTAGGATTGAGAAAATGACATATGGCAAAAAGGATAACTAGATGCACCTCAAGTTCTAGATCACTAAGAGAAACCATAAGAAGAACCGCTCATTACCACATGCCACAAAAGATAATCTTGGCAATCATAGCTAAAGATCAAAGTGAATCTTTCAATAGGTATCTCGATTCTCTCAAGCATTTTGCAGCCAAATATAAAGTTACCATTAGCCTTAACAGTCTTAATAATCCAGGTGTTGCTGAATACTATTCATTTTGATTGCAAGGTTTTTGGTACTAACTTGTCATTTCATTTTTTGGCGTGGAAACAGTTTTAACAAAGCAAACTAAAATCAATTCGTTTCTCTTTTGGTGCTTAAAAAGAAAAGTGTATGCAAAACATCACAATCTCACTTTTTTGATTTGGTGCTTAAAATTGACATGGTGATTAATAATTGAACAAAGACAAAAAAATAATATAAATCTAGTACATCTAAAATTAAGCAAAACAATCTCATCTTTCGATTTGGTGCATAAAATTGACATGGTGTTTAACAATTGAACAAAAACAAAAATCTTTGAATTTGGTGCATCTAAAATTGAACAAACAATCACCATTTGGTTTGGGCATAAAAAATTGAAATTGCGTGCATGTATGGATGATTAGCTCAGTTCACACCTGATATTTTGGTGCTTAATCGATTAATCTTGTGTATTGAGTCTTTGGTGCATTTGCACAATCTGTTAGATAAACAACGTTTATACTTTTTTAGAGAGGCGGGTATGGGGAAGTGATTATTCCTCAAAGGATGACCTTAAACTGGTAATCCTTCTGATTGGTATATAAACAAGATACGAGTCGAGCCAAAGCTCCATTTTATATCTAGCCAAGCTCAGGCAAGGTGTGTTGATGATAGCTTGGATTGGGTGAAGTATCCCTAAGTAGCCAACATAGTCAACTAGGCTCTTAAGTGAGTCAAATGCATACAAACCAATTGGATAGACTCCATAAACACCATTATAACCCGGTTAATTAGAGACCTACACATTTCACCTTTGAACAAGTGTCTTATTATAGTGCAAGGGGTTGTAGAATTTCCCCCCAAGATTCTCAACATATATGTTCCAAGATATTATGTTGATCAAAGAGATCTTCATTAGCATGACAACAATATTTGGCGAAAGAAAAAACATGAGAACCTACATCATGGATCTTCGTGTGCTAGTAGCGTGATGATTGCTCTGTGAGCTAACAAAAATCCAAAGCATTGGGCCTATAATATTGCATCTTGAAGCCAATTGACCTAGATTAATATGACTATCTCAGTTTAGACAACGTGAAAAAATTACAACTTGTAAAAGTTGTAGAACATACACTTTTTATTTTTGGATCTTCAAAACACTGTGTCTATTGTGCTTGCTTGTGTGATCGGTTCTCAAAATAGAAAACCTACATCTCACACTGTCAAAATGAGTCAAATGTGTTTGAAATCTAGGGTGTCAACCAAAATTTGTTCCAGAATCAAATCATTATTCTAGAGAGATCATTTTATCAGATAGATTCCAAAACTGCTATCATTTTTCAAGATTATTGCACTTTGCCACAATTGATGAAAGTTTACCACAATTGAGCTGTTTTTGCCACAATTGATGCTTTTATTTCTGCAATCACTGAAAGTTTACCACAATTGATCTTGCATTCTGGCGTAATCGATGGAAATTTTCCACAATTGACCTACCAACCTGTGCATTTATCTATCAAGAATTTGGATTCCTCTGTTAGCACTTTGCATTTTTATCTGTCTGAAACCTTGGAAAAGATTCTCCATTTCATGTGAAAGGTCAGTGTACACATCCTATGAAATAACAAAGAATCTATGTGAATCTCAAAACATCTAGGATCATCCCTCTTTGATAGTTCAACTATTGTTTACCATTGATAGTTCAACAGTTTGTATTAGATTATCTTGATCCCATTATCTCATCTTCATCAATCTTTATAAACAAATTTGTCTCATCTAAGGCAAGAGTCAGAATCAATATCTTACATCACCAAACTCTGAGATCAAGAGAAGTCAAAATTTTTTCCTAGAATTACCCTTGTCAAAATAGGTACCTAGACTCTCCTCGAGGGGTTATCCCTTTTTGTTTTCTTTATATTACTCTTTTTAGTTCAAAACCTAGATAACACCATGTATTTCACATAGAACCCAACCTGATGAATCCTATATTAACCAATTTCCCCCGTGGGAAAAAGAGCGAGAGGACTACCCATTCAGAAACACTAATCCTTCTCTCCACATTGAGAATGTGCCTACTATTCCTCAAGGTTCCCATAGACCAACTGTATTTTAAGATGTAACAGAGGAAGAGATGGAAGACATAGAGAAAGATGCCTATTCCACACAAGTATTTGATGTTGTTGTGGAAAGAAACCCCAAAATATTTCTAGCCATGTTGATCAAAAAGGGAGTCAAGCTCCCTACTGAATTCAATGTATCAACAATATGGCCTAAGAACCCACTAGTAGGACAAAGCACAACTCAAACCTCTCAAATGGATCCTATGATATCTCAAGTATTTTTAATCTTCCATCAACAACAACCATGACATCAACACAGACTTTGTCAACCCAAACTAGCTCTTCCAATCAAGCTAGTACGTCATCCACCAGAAACATGATGGGATCCCAACTGAGTACACCCTTGGTTACCAGGGCATCTCAAGCATCAACCTCATGGTCTTTTACATCAAGCACTTAAGTTGTGTCATCAATTCCCCAAATGAGAAATAACCCATTTGAGACTACTCAAACACTATTGTCTATCCCTACTAGCTTTGGACTTCATACTTCGCTCCCACATGGATCAATCTATGTGGGTCTGACATTCAGTCAATGTCCACCAAAGGCTACACCTTTATTCCAACAGGGATCCCAACAACAAAAACAACAACAATCTTGGATCAATCAAATTCCCCAATATCAGAATCACACACTGGGAAATCATTACCAAGTCTCAAGGAGATCATATGTCCCAACATAAGGAACATAGAGGCGAAGCCTTATACCTACCATGACACAAAGATTCAATGTTAGAAATGTTCCTCAATCTTCAATAGACATGCTGATACAATAAGTGCAAAATCTACAAAAAAAAATGATGGACATGCAAAACTAGGGGAGAACCAAGTCTTACACAGCATAGGACTTGTACCCATACCTATTTGATCACTCATTGCAAATGTCTCCATTTCCCACTCACTTATCAGTACCAAAATTTGACAAATACAGAGGTAGTACCAATCATGTAGAACATATCTGAGAATTTTTGGCTAGCTGCATTGAGGTGACACATGATGAAACCTACCTAATGTGACTATTTCCATAGAGTCTAGTTAGACCAGAAATGGAATAGTTCTCACACTTATCCCATAGAATTCAATCTTGGGGAGAATTGGCCAAAAATTCTATTGCTCACTTCCATCATAACATTGGACGCAAGGTATCAAGGACCTCTACGACATTAAGAAAAAATATGGTGAATCCTATGTTAAATTATTACAAATATGGAGGAACACCATAAATATAATAATGTATGACATGACTGAACAAGACCTAATAGTCATGTTTGTTGATAGTCTGATCCCAGATATGTCATTCAAGACAAATTTGCAACTAGCTCCAAATTTCAAGCAACTCATAGAATGAGGAGTTTGATATGAGAAAAAAATTGGTCAAGAGAGGAACCCTTGTAGATCCTACCCAAATGAACACCAACAAGAATGCAATGAATAAGGCCAAATGGTGGAATAAGAATAATAATTTCACTAACGATGGTGTCATTGACGTCAAAAGAATCAACTATGCTCAACCCAAGGTTTCACTACAAGGAGAACCCATGACAAATTAAAAAATCCATGGTGCACACTTAGCAGGAAAATAATCAAATTCAAACACCCACTATTCAAGAAGCTGTTGTGTCCAACAACCAACCCAATGCACAATTCACACAAAGGTTTCTATTTCCTAAATGTGACTACACACCATTAGGAGAGTTGATAGAGTCAGCTCTGAAAAAGTTGATTCAAACCAATAATATCACTCTACCAAAAATTAGAAAGTACAAAGATGGTGCCATGAAACCCAGGTGGTGGAATGATAATGAATTTTGTGAGTACCATTAAGTAAATGGATAAAAGACACCCAACTACCACCTATTGAAAAATTTCATACAAGATCTAATCAACCAAGGGGTAATCGATGTCACAAATACCCAATCTAAGAGTACATTTGATCACATTATCTTCAATGACACATTTCGTGATCATAATAAAGGGAAAGCCTTGATGGCTCGTGGATAGTCTAAGCAAGTGAACTATACCTATTCCAACTTTGATAGCACCATAAATTGCATTAATCATTCAGATAGATGAGTTGCTATGATTACTATATGAGATCCCATGCCAAATTCATTTTCACAACAAGACCTTCTAAAGTTGTTTTGCAAGGAATGCCTTCCACCTCAGCTACACCAGCTAATCCCACAACAACTTCCAATTCACAAACCAATCTAGTGGATCAGCTAAAGCACACATCTTCCTAGATCTCCATGTTCAACCTATTGCACATATCCCCGCAATATAAGCAAGCTCTGGATCAAGCCCTTCAAAATGCAATAGTCCCACAGGACATAACTTTAAATAATTTCCAAACCATGGTCAACTACATCACTTCCACCAAGCACACTACCTTTACAAACCATGATGTGCCACTGCACAAGCCTCTACATAATGATCCCTTGCATCTACTTGTCCAAGTGCATAAACACACAATCTGAAGAGTCCTCATTGATGGTGGGGTTGGGTTAAACATATGTACTCTAAAAGTGATAAAAACATTGGGCTATTTATAATCTAGCATTGTTGTTACCAGGAGGATAAATATCAAGGCATATGAAAATGAGGAAAGCTCATCAAAAGGTATCCTCATTCTACTAGTCAGGATAGGGCTAGTCATAAAGAACACTCCCTTTGAAATCCTAGACCTTGATTTGGGATATAACATGTTACTTGGAAGGCCGTGGATACATGAAATGCAATTTGTACCTTCAAATTATCACCAGTGCATCAAATTCACATACCAAGGGGAAGAGATAATCATTGAATGAGATCCCAACCCATTCCAATACTACAAAACCATAAGAAGCAATACAGATAATCAAGTGACTTGAAATGAAGAAGCAAGCATTCCTTTTGCTTCTGATTCTATTCCTAAAGATATACAAAGAAAGGCAGGAAAGATATCAATCAAAGACAAAGGGAGTGGTGAGTATAGCTATGAGGAAGCTTTTACCATCACCAACATACCTCAAAATCCCATATCATATGGCATGCCCTGACTAGAAGAAATAAATGAAACCCTAAAACCAGTGTTATTCAAGTGTCTGCCAACAACATTTAAAATGGGGGGACATAGTTGAAGAAAACCCCTTCGATCTAGACATCAAAACTCGGTTGCATAAAGAATCTCAAGTGACACCTCAAGAACATATACCTTTCTCACAATATGAGGTTGGTTTCACTATGCTACAAAAATTTGGATATGATGGTAAGACTGGTCCGGGGGAAAGACAAAAAGGATTAATGGAACTATCTTTACCACCAACCCAAAGAAACAAAAGAGGGCTAGGATATGGACAAAATAGAACTAGTACAACCATCTGAGACATACCCATACACTGATAACAGATTGCAAAATTAAATTAGGGGAAAATTAGAAACATGCCCTAATTAGCAGTATACTCCAGCGGTTATTGTCATCGTAAGTGGAACCCTCTAATTCCCAATTGAACCTTAATCAAAATATATAGGACAATTTGTAAAGTGAGACATCAAATGAGAATTCTAGCATGACCAATTACCATGAGTACGAGTGATTATCCCTCTGTAATTCTAAGTTGCCCATCCCTGACTATTCCCCTTGGTCCGTCAATACCATACACCTTGATGAAATGTTTGACCAAATGACCATAGAAGACCAATCGTGTATCGATAAACATACTGATGTTAATTCCTTGGTGTTTCTTCCATGTCCCATTCCCATTTTGTCAGAACTATCACCATGGTTCTGTTTACCCAAGCAGAGTCATCCTCCTATGCAGACCTTTGTCTAGTCTACTCGAACTGGTAGAATGGGACCAGCACGGACAACCTAACATAGATCTTTTTGAGAATGATGACACCATCACAGACTTCATGGGACTTAGAGAAGGAATACTATTAGGAGACCACAAAGTAGGCTTCTCTTTTAACTTGGATAAATTGACATACTTTGGGGAGGAGTCTCCTCTTTCTAGTCGCAAAATCAAAATTAAAAGAAAAAAAGAATAGTAAGTGAAAATCGCAAGGTGCTTTCTGACCATAAAAAAGAGAAAAAAAATAAAGGACGTATCTTCTGGTGAAAACCTTTCTGAGGTGCTAGAGGATAGAAAGTTGGAACTCCTCCCCTTAATAGAAGAGAATTCAACGTTACTAGAAGAAGAAATAGAGGACGTCAATATAGGGGATGAAAAGGACCCTAAACATATCTATTTAGCTAAATCTCTTACACCAAAGGAAAGAGAATGATTCATTAGTTTCTTCAAGGAAAGACAAATCAAATTTGCATGGTCTTACCAGAAATGTCAAGTTTTGATCAGTAGCTAGTGCTATATCATCTATTATTGTTTCCAAATGCAAAACCTGTTAAACAAATATTAATAAAGATGCATCCGCACATTGCTTTACTTGTCAAAGCTGAATTGAAGAAACTCCTAGATGCAGGCTTCATAAGACCAATTCCATATGAGGATCAACTATCTAATCTAGTGCCAATAACCAAACACAATGGTTAGATCTGTATATGCACAGAGTTCAGATATTTGAACAAGGCTTGTCCCAAGGATTATTTTCCTCTACCAAACATCGACATGATAGTTGACCTAATAGCAGGGCACCAAATTTTGTCACTCATGGATGAATTCTCTAGGCATAAAAAAATCAAGATTGCGCAAGAGGACCAACACATGATAGCATTCACATGTGCCTGCGGAACATACCATTGGAAGGTGATTCCATTTGGCCTAAAAAATGAAGGTGCAACTTATCAAAGGGAAATGACCACGATTCTTTCATGATCTAATTCATAAAACAATGGAAGACTATGTTGATGACATACTAGCCAAATCAATGCTCAGTGAAACTCACCTACAAATTTTGGGTCCAATATTTGATTGAATGCAGGAGTACAAGGTTAAAATCAATCCAAATAAGTGTACATTCAATGTTACTACTGGAAATCTCCTTGGATTCATTATATCACATAGAGGCATCGAAGTAGACCTAGAAAAGGTCAAGGCCATCTTTGACATGCCACCACCAAAAAATATGAGGCAACTACGGGGTCTACAAGGCAAACTATAATCCATCAGGCGATTCATTGCCCAACTAGTAGACAAGTTTTATCCATTCCAACACCTACAACATAAAGATATGATATTCATATGGATGGAACAATGCGATAAAGCATTTCAAACCTTCAATTATTATTTATTGAATTCCCCTATATTAGTGCCACCCATTAAAGGCAGGCCACTCCTTTTATATATCTCAGCAATGGAGTTAGCGCTAGTTGTTCTCTTGGCACAACACGATGACCAGGGAAAGGAAAGAGTCATTTAGTACCTCAGCATAACATTGGTGGGCTACGAGCTAAATTATTCAACAATTGAAAATTCGTGTCTCACAGTTATCTTTGCTTCCCAAAAGTTAAGACATTACATGCCGAGTCATCAAACAAAGCTCATAGCACACATAGATCCATTGAAGTACTTGTTGAGTAAAGCAGCACTAATAGGCCGAATCACCAAATGGGTTATGGTCTTATGTTAATTTGACATAGAGTACATAGATCAAAAGGCTATCAAAGGGCAAGTAATTATAGATTAACTAGCTGAGGCACCAATACAAGATCATGAGCCTATAGTGTCTGACTTTCCAGATGAATCAATCCTCATAGTAGAACTGACAATAAAGTTTTGGCAATTACTCTTTGATGGTTCATATAAAAACCATGGTGCAGGAGTAGGGATAGTACTCATTGCTCCACATATTGATGCAATTCTGTTAGAATTTGTAATCTTTCCTTGGTGTATTTATAAACCAAGGTTAGACTATTAATCTTTGTTGTAATATATTAGGATATAAGCCAAGGTATCCTAATATACTTCCTTTTTTTTCTTCTTTCCACTACATTCTATTTCATCCTCTAGTGGAATATTTGAGGACAAATATTTATTGAAATTTGTAAATTAGTTCATTCCTCCTTAAGAGGAATCTCACACTTGGCCCTCACACATTTATGAAATGTGGCATACATAGATATGGGAGTTACCATGCAACTCCTTTCTCACATCTCTATTAAAGAG
>MU225079.1:5189872-5230671 GCA_018584345.1 Thuja plicata
AATGTGGCATACATAGATATGGGAGTTACCATGCAACTCCTTTCTCACATCTCTATTAAAGAGATGCCTCTTCTTCTCTCCTTAGACTAATAAGGTTTCTTCCTCTTCTCAATTATTGTATGAGCAATTCGCTCTCTCCCTCTCTCTCCTCTTCTTAGGCTTTTCATGCCTCATTCATAATGTCACAAGGGGTTTTCTTTCCTTTCCCCTTTCAAATATCTTGTCTCTTGGTGTTGGATCTTGAAGCTTTCTCTCTCCTATCTTATGGTAATATCTTTTCATGCATTAACTCGCTTAGATTCTTTCCTGGTATTGCTTTTTTACTTATTTCTTTTTCCATTTCTAACAAATTCCTAAGTATTTCCAACTCAACTTCCCATGCATGAAAAACATTACTGAGTATGAAGCTCTGGCCATCAAATTGAAGACAATTATACAATGGAGGATAAAGAATCTAAGTGTCTATGGTGATTCCCAATTAGTCATCAATCAAGTCAACAACAACAGCATGACAAAACATAATAAAATGATCCCATATAAAGAGATGATGGACAAGTTGCGGGCTTCTTTTTATGTCATTGTATTTGATCAGGCTCCAAGGGTTCAAAACAAAGCAACAGATGCGATGACTACTATAGCATCCTTGATCGACATGCCAGGTAATGAAACCAGATTCCATTTTTTGGTAGAACAACTAATGATACCAGTACATAAAGCTTTGATAATAAAGTCAGTGTGCATCCTTTTTGGTCCTGAGTCCCCATGGTACGATGACGTAAATAATTACCTCCAAAATAGTACCCTACCACCCAACCTGTCAAGAAACCAAAATAAATCCCTCATCTGACAAGCATCTAGGTACACCCTTCTCGGTAGTACTCTATATAGAAGAAGTCTAGATGGAATTCTTTTATGATGTTTCACTTCCATGGGATCCTAGAGAGCCTTGTACGAGGTATATGAGGGAATTTTTGGGGCCCGTGCAGGTGGAAATAGTTTGGAAAAGAAGATCATTAGAATGGGATACTACTGGCCCATATTAGAGATAGATGCTAACAAATACGTGTAAAGCTACCGACAATGTCAGATTCATGGAGATATTATCCATGCACTAGCTCAAGAATACAACCTCATCACTTCACCATGGTCATTTTGAAAATGGGGATTTGACTTAACGAGTAAGATTATGCCAACATCTTCTAATGGTCACAAGTACATTATTGCAGTGATAGACTACTTTAACAAATGGGTGGAAGAAATTCCTCTCACATACATCACTGGTAAGAAAATATTTATGTTCATACTAAACAACATCATTTGTCGATATAGAATCCCTTAAACCATACTCACAGATCACAGAACACCTTTTCAAAATCAAGATGTTGAAGATCTCTGTGACAAGTTCCAGACAAAGAAAGGTTTATCTTCATTCTATTATCCCCAAGGGAATGGACAAGCTAAATCCACTAACAAAACTATCTTGAATATCTTAAAGAAAATGATCAATGAATCTGGGTGAGACTAGCATTTGTAGCTCAATCCCTCACTATGGGAATACATAACTAGTGTGAGAACCCATAAAAGAGAAACTCCATTCTCACTAATATATGGACAAGAGGTAGTCCTACCACTCAAAGTTGAAATCCTATCCCTTAGAATCTTACTGAAGAACATCATTTCAGATGAAGACTACAGAGTAGCTAGACTTAATGAATTAGAATCGTTGGATGAGAGATGACAGAATGCACTCAATCACTTACAAGGCTATCAAAATTTCCTTCAAAGAAACTATCACAAGAAGTTCAGGCCACAAACCTTTGAGGTAGGATAGCTCATCCTTATGGAGAATCAAAAGAACCAAGCAGAAAGGGTTAAACCAGGAAAGTTCAAGCCTAATTATCTAGGACCCTATGCCAGCATAACATTATGCAATAGTGGGGCATATCAACTAAAAACTCAAGAATGAGATCAAATCCCTAGTCATATCATCAGGAGCCTTGGCGACAACAAAAAAATTTAAAAAAAAAAAGAGAAAAAAAGTAAAGAAAAACACAATCACTCTCTCAGTGAAAACCTGGAAAATAGGCACTATTGGGTAGGTACCTTGGTGAAAACCTGGTAAACATGCACCAAGTGTTAAGGCCCCCACTTTGCCATTAATGAATTTCAAAAGATTAAAGTTTGTGCTCTCAGCATGCAAGATTTACTACCCAAGCTTATTTTCAAAAGTGTCATCCCCTTTGAGCATCACACTTATCCTTGGTTTTTACTAGTTCACCAGACTAGGGGGCGATTCTAAAAGTCCTAAAAATATCCCTACAAAACTTTAAAAGTCCTAAAAATCCTAAAAAGAGAAAAATGTCCTTGAAAAAATTAATCATCATAAAAAAAAAATCAAATATTGAAAAATCCCAGCAAAAAAACATCTTTGTCATCAACAAGAGAATGACGATTAAATAATCAATCAAATGTAAAAACTATGAGCTTCACAAATTGACAATGAACTCATATGACTCATGTTTATCAGCAATCCAATTCAATCAACCATCAATCAAACTATAAATTGTCTTACACAGTGACATATATACTCAAAACCAGACAAATTGGTCTTATATGAGTCACCCATTCCTAAAACCAGACACAATCAAGCATCAAAATCAAGAAAATCAAGGAACAACAAACTATTGACTAGGTCAGTCGTGTCAGTCTGTTGTCAGTTTATCTTTCGTGATTATGTTCTTACACTACAAAAGGATACCACAGATTGATGAGATTAGCTATGATGGATCATGATCTTGTTTTATTTGTTTGTTGTTTGCGGAGTGTTTCAATTTGATTATGGGGAAACGATGATTTAGGATAAATGCAGTAGGAGCTGTCACATATCTAGTAGCCACACAGTTCCATTATCTGAGCTAACCCCTAGAAAATAATTGAAAAATCCTTATTTGTTCTCTTCTTGTTGTCATCAAGAAATCATAGCGGTATCCAGATGGTCAATATCTAGGTGCATTTGATTTTCTTTATTGGTTATTTTACTTATTATTATCAAAGATTATAGCAGTATCCAGATGGTCAATATCTAGGTGCATTTGGTTCTCTTTCTTCATAGTTATCAACTTTTGGTTTTCAGAGATTATAGAAGTATCCAGATGGTCAATATCTGGGTGCATTTGGTTCTCTTTATTTTTTATTATCTACTTCTGGTTATCAGAGATCATAGTAGTATCTAGACGGTCAATATCTGGGTGCATTTGACTCTCTTCCTTTTCATAATAAGTTGCAATGATGAATAAAATTGGAAAGTATGACAACAACTTGGTTTCATCACTCATTCTTTCATTCAATTTCAAAACTAATCTCTCACTAACTATCTTCTAACTAACACATGCATTTACTCAGACACATTATGTATTTTAGGTTTGCATTCATTTATTGCATAAGAAAAATAAAAAACATGTACATAGTAGATCATATAATCAGTACATCCATCATCAATAACATCATAACTAACATAGGAATGCAGTCATCATCATCATAAAATTATCAACAAATTAATGCTCATCCGACGCATTTTTTATGATTAATTTGTTGAGGGGGCATATAGTCCACCTAGTGTCACTAGGGCAAGCTGGGGCAGGATCAAAATAGAAGATTCTTTGACACAACATGATAAGCCACATTGTATCAAAGAGGGGCAAATGTAGACACCCTAAAATGGACATACTTGCGACCTTACATTAAAACACTAATTTTCATCTATTAATTAATGTTTTTTAATCATTAATTAATCATTAATTTTTCTTCTAAATCCATTCCCCAAATCATTTAATTATTTCCCAAAATTAAATAAATAAATAATTTTATTTAATTAATTAACCTTAATAATTAATCTTCATTAATTAATTAAATTCAATTTCCTAAAGTTTAAATTTAAATATTTAAACTTATTAATAAATTCTTCTAATTAAATTAATTTCATTAAATTAGTTTAATTTCACTCAATAATTTTATTCTCAATAAAAAAGAATTGAATTATCTCATGTTTGAATACTTTAATTTCATAAATCACTTAAATATTCAAATAAATTCTTTCTCAAGTTCAAAAAGGTAACTCTTGATCAACTTTTCAACTAACTAAACATCGCCTCTTCTCTCCAAGTTGAAAAGGTGGAGCTTACTGGTTGCTTTTCAATTAACTAAAACATCCCCTTTCTCTCCAAGTTGAAAAGGTGGAGTTTACTAGTTGCTTTTCAGTTAACTAAAACATTCCCTCTTCTCTCCAAGTTGAAGAGGTTGAGTTTACTGGTTACTCCTTAGTTAACTAAAACATCCCCTTTTCTCTCCAAGTTTAAGAGGTGGAGTTTACTGGTTAATCCTTATTCAACTAAAACATTCCCTCTTCTCTCCAAGTTGAAGAGGTAGAGCTTATTGATTGCTTCTCCAATTCCTTTTGATCTCAACTATTCATTCTCCAATTTTTGGGATCGATCTCATCCATCCAAATCATTTTCCATATTCTATAAAATCAACCCTTCTCAACCATTTGAGGATCCATGATTTCAAGATTTGTGCACACTTACTCTGCAGGATTCTTACGAAGCATCAACATTCTTGTGATCATATCAATATTATTTTCTCAACACTTCCAAGTCATAGATGTTGTTGATACCAATACTTATCACCATTCATCCAGCATTTCAGAAAAATTTAAGAGAAGCAAAAGAAGCCTCGAGCATTGTGGTTTGCATTGATTTTTTTCCTCTTTGATTTCTCTTTATTTTATTGTCCTTAGTTTCATTCTTAGTAATTTTGATTGATTTCCTCCATTGCAAATAGGTACTACTAACCCTTGTTATTCGAGTGGAGCATGATTGGATCTACACATTTTGGTGAACCAATCCAATCTGTCATCAAATCAAATGATTCAATCAATCATCAATCAAACTATCAATTGTCTTACACAGTGATGGATATGCTCAAAATTAGACAGATCGGTCTCATATGAGTCATCCATTCCTAAAACTAGATGCAATCAAGCATCAAAATAAAGAAAATCAAGGAACAGTAAACCGTTGACTAGGCCAGTCATGTCAGTCAGTTGTCAATTTATCTTTCATGATTATGTTCTTACGCTACTCAAGAATACCACTGTGTGATGAGAGTAGCTATGATGGATCATGATCTTTTTTTCTTTGATTACTATTTTTGGACTATTTCAATTCAATTATGGGGAAATGAGGATTTAGGATATATGTGATAGGTGATGTCACACATCTGGCAGCCACCCAATTCCATGATATGAGCTAACCCTTGGAAAATAATTGAACAATCCTTACCTATTATTTTCTTTGTTGTTATCAATAAATCATGGTGGTATCCAGATGGTCAATATCTGGGTGCATTTGGTTTTATTTTTGGTTATTTGATTCTTCTTATCAGAAATCATAATAGTATTCAGATGGTCAATATCTGGGTGCATTTGGTTCTCCTTTTTTTATCAGAGATCATAGCAGTATTTAGATGGTCAATATCTAGATGCATTTGGTTCTCTTTCTTTTTAGTTTCTCTACTTCTGGTTGTCAATGATCATAGCGGTATCTAGATGGTCAATATCTGGGAGCATTTGAGTCTTGTCCTTTTCATAATAAGGTGAAATGATGAATAAAATTGGAAAACACAGCAGTGACTTCGTTTCATCACTCCATCTTTCATTAGATCCCTTCCTATCACAACAAATCTCTTGCTAAGTTTCTTCTAACTAACACATGCATTTACTCATACACATAGTACATTTTAAGTTTGCATTTATTTATTGCATAAATAAAAGAAAAGGAAAACATGCATACATCATCAATAGATCATATAGATGTGCATTCATCATAAGAGTCATCCTGCATACATATGTTAATAGCATAGGAAGTAAAGATCATACATCTAAGAGTCTTCATAATAGAATCACATCAAATGCATATAACCATAAAGCATCTCATAAAGTGCATCAATATATACAAAGCATATAGAAATAAAATACACATCATATAGAACCATGTCATAAATAGAGCATCTCATATATCATATGTCTGGGTACAATGGATGGTCACAAGTCTAACATAAAAGGTGATCAACAAAATGTCTATAAATGGTACATCATCGATACAAAATTAGTATGGAATTGATACAAAAATGGTAAAACAAGGTACATAGTGATACAATGCTATAAAAAGATTCAATAGTACCCCCACCCTCACTGCTAGGTGGACAAGGGGGTGGCATATCAGGCACTTCCCTCTACTACTACAAAGGATCTATGACCACACTGATGACATGTAACTGATTGAATGGTTGATAATGTTAAGTTGAAGATAATGCAAGGCATTAAATTAGTTAATGGTTTGTATTGTCATTGATGTCAACTTGATATCATCTGTACGATCATGTATATAATACCAAAGACTTCAGAGAATCAAAAGGAATAAAGGTTATGCTTGCAGTAATGCATAAAAATCAAGTACTCACTAAGTGATAGACAACACTGACCTAGTGCACACCATCGGTAAAGACAGAAGAAAAGTCACAGTGATACACCATGAGAAAAAGACAGTGTTTCCCGATAAAGAAAAAACACTTGATGCCTTATGAAATAAAAATAGAGTTGCCCAATGAGTAAAAATACAATGTTGCCTGAGGGATGAAGATCCCAAAGCTAACTGAAGTCACACCGATGGAACTGACAGTTTAGTCAATTATGACTGAAAGAATAGAGAGTTTAGAAAATGACAAAATATCTAGCTGGCAAAGCTAATAGATAGGCTTAACTGGTTGTCTGCGTTGTTTTATTAAACCTAGGTTAATTGGTTTATTTAAAGATGATTTGTACAGTTGGTAAGAAGATCTCTATGAGACAAATCAAGAGTTCTACTTTAAATCAGATTGGCTGGATTGTTTATCACGCCAAGAATCAAGAATCAAGAAAAAGAATATTATGTCTATATAAGATACAAGCTTAATTCATTTTTGATATCACATAAAAAATTCATGAAAAGGGGATTAAGGGGAGTGAATGAAAAGAGAATGTTAAAGAGAAAATGATGAAGAACAACTTCATGCAGTACTGATCAATCAAGCTGAAGGAGAGCTAAGGAATTCTACAGACACCGACAAATAGTAAGCACAACATCACAGAGTAAGAAGTGTGGAGCACAAAAGAATTGAATTGATACATTGATCAGAGAGGTAATGTACTTAAATAGATCTAAAAATATGCAATTCAAGTTGCATTAGAAACATGTCATATTGTTTCAGTTTAAACATTGAAGCATCAAGTCTCTTAATAGAGTTGGACTTAACAGTCTTCTATATATTGAGGTACATCCCAAGGAGTGCCAAAAAGCTTGATTCATGGAAGTAGCATTGGATATGCCCGATGCCTAGTGACATTCTAAGAGAGAGGCTGATTCAAGGATGGCAACATTAGATTCCCGATACTAAGTGACAACCTATATGTGTAAAATACTCTAACAAGGTTGCACCTAACAGTGTGTTTGTAACCTTTAACAGGGTTGGCTCCTAAAAGGGCTCACTTCAGAAGAGTGAAACTTTGGGGTACCTGTCCCAGTGGTTTTTTCCCTTTATAGGGTTTCCATGTTAAAGTCCATGTGTTATATGTGTGTATGATGCATTTCTTTATTATTTTGTATCTTACATAATTCATTATGGATATATCGGTATACTCTGCATATTTATTGTGTTTCAGTAAATAGATAACTGCTTATCGGTAAACATTAAGAAGAAGGTTTAACAGAGAAATTTGAAAAGTAGTAAATTGATATAAAATTTTCAAGGCATTCATCTTAAGAAACAATAGATAACTTGAGAAAGAATTAGTGGTTATAAGAGTTGAAGGGTTGATTTAAGGATTAATTTGGAGGCCACTAATTCACCCCTCCCTCTCAGTTATTACTAACAATTGGTATCAGAGCTTGTGTGCTTAGAATGGAGGTTTCAAGACCTAAGCGAAAGATCATAAGATGAACAAACGAGATGTGTCCAAGTTAAACAAAGATAATTTTTCTTCATGGCAGAGCAGGATAAGACTCCACTTATCAGGTATTGGTAATGATGTTACTCAATTCCTAGAAAATGAATGTCTTGCCCACAGGAGCACAAATAGTTAAACAAATGAAAGAGAAGCATGAACATAATGGCATGATGATAAATATTTCTTCCTCACTCTCTGATGCTGAATTTGAAGATGTCAAAGAATGTAAAACCACAAAGAAGATGTGGGAAAAATTGAAGCTTGTACATGGTGGTGAAAAAAATGTTTTGAGAGCCAAGGCAGAAAGCTTTAGAGGAAAGTTTGATGATTTCAAAATGAAAGAAGGAAAAAACATCACTTAGTACAACACAAGAATTAAAGAGGTAGTTAATGCTATCTGAGGAGTTGGAGGCATGCTAGAAGAAGATACAGTGGTAAGTACAATTCTAAGAACCTTACTGCCTAGTTATGCTATTAGAGTATCTTCCATTCAAGAAATGAGAGCAGTAGCAAATATCAATGTTACTCTAGATAGTTTAATTGGAAGACTGATTTCATTTGAGATGAATAACTTTGATAATAGTGTCTTACCAAGCATAGAGTCTGCATTCAAAACTTCTATGAGGATAAGTAAATCAAGTCACAAAAACACTATTAGAAAAGATAGTGATAGTGAAAATGAAGAAGATGATCATGATGAAATTGAAGCACTTATGGCGAGAAGAATGCAGAGAGGCAAAGGTAAACACAAAGGTAAATTACCACTTGTTTTTTTTAATTGTAAAGAGATTGGAAACTTTGCTGCAAGATGTACTAATAGAAGAAAATATGACAGAAGTAATGACAGATCTTTTGAGAAGAAGTATGATAGAGGTGATTACAGAAGCTACCGATAATTAGAAAGAAGAGATACCCGAGACTATAAGGACAAAGGAAAGAAGATCAGCTACCTAGAAAAATGCAAGGATGATGATACTGACACCGAATATGATGAAGACATCGAGATGGTGTTTGTGGCTATAAAAGATGATTCAGATGATGATGAAGAAATGTATGTAGAAACAACTTTCATATCTAAAATTAGTAAAAATGAATTTTGGATCATAGATAATGGCTACACTCATCATATGACCAGTGATAAGCAAAAGTTTGAGACTTTTGAATACTACAAGGGTGGATCAGTAAGAATGGGTAATTACACACCTTGTCCAGTTGAAGGTAGAGGAACAATAATGTTGAATAACCAGATAAAGTGTGATAATGCTTATTGGGTAAATGGATTGAATTATAATCTATTGAGTGTTTCTCAGTTGAATAATTTAGGTCACAAAGTTGCATTTGAAAATAAGAAGGCAAAGATCTTCAACAAATCTAGAAATCTGATTGGTACCGGTGAATAGACTAAAGGTATCCTATTCTATCTAAATAACACTAACTCCACTTGTTTGATTGCTACAAATGAAGACATATGGTCATGACACAAAAAGCTGTGTCAAGTGAACTTTGAGAACATGATAAATATTAGCAAAAAGAGAAATGTTAGAGGCTTACTGACGATGATGAAGCCCAATAATATCATGTGTAAAAACTGTCAAAAAGGTAAAATGAAAAAGTCTAGTTTCAAAGGCAAAACCCATACATCTGATACAATTCTAGAATTAGTCCATACTGATTTAAGTGGACCTATGAGGAAAAAGAGTTATTATGAAGATAGATATTTATTCTCTTTGTTGATAATTACTCTAGAATGTTGATAGTTATGTTTCTAAAAGATAAATCAGAAGCATTCAAGATGTTTAAATGGTATAAGGCTATGGTAGAGAAACAAAGTGGTAAGGATATAAAATGTTTGAGATCATATAGAGGAGGTGAGTTTATATGAGATGAATTCACTAACTTTTGTAATGAGCATGGTATAAAAAGATAGGTTTCTGCACCAAGAACACAATAGAAAAATAGGATTGTTGAGAGAAGGAATAGATCAATAGTTGATTGTGCTAGAACACTGATGATAGAAAAAGGCATCACCCAAATATTCTAGAGGGAAGCTGTCAGTACTGCTATTTACACACATAACATAGTGATGAAGGTATATTTCTAGGGTAGTCCACCAAGAGAAAAGCTTATAAATGTCTTATCAAAGCTTCTAACAAAATTGTTGAAAGTGCAAATGTAAAGATAGATGAGTTTGCAGAAAAGAATGAGTTGAAAAGCACAAAAGAACCATAAGACTACAAAAAGTTTGTATACTGTGAAGAACCCAACACTCTACCCAAGCAACAATGCTTAATTCTAGAACAATAGAATGTTGCAATCAATGGTCAGGCTGCAAATACCAATAGACAAGATGATAATCAAAATAGTGTGCAAGGTAATGAAGAATAGAATGAAGATCAAAATGATGATCAAGATGATACACAAAGAGTTGTACCTAGACTTGCAAGATATGTAAGAAGGAGCCATCCAAAGATCTAGATCATAGGAGATAAAAAAGCTAGTACAAGAATAAGAAGTAAGTCTCTAAAATCAAGCTATCTAATTTGTGAGTTTGAGCCAAAATCTTTCAATGTTACACTTGAAAATGAATAATGGATAAGTGCTATGAATAATGAGATTGAGAAGATTGAGAAAAAAAAACATGGTCACTTGTTCCAAGACCAGATGACAAAAATGTCATTGGTACAAAATGGATATTCAGGAATAAGCTGAATGAGAATGGAGAAGTCACAAGGAACAAAGTAAGACTAGTATGCAAGGGATATGCACAAGAAGAAGGTATAGACTATAGTGAGACCTTTGCACCCGTTGCTAGGCTAGAAGGAGTAAGAATACTACTTTCTTATGTTTCATTCAAAGGATTCAAGGTATACCAAATGGATTTCAAGTCAGCATTCCTAAATGGAATACTTGAAGAAGAGGTATACATTGAGAAACTAGAAGGGTTTGTAGATCCAGACAAGAGAAACATGGTATGTAGACTTCACAAAGCCTTGTATGGATTGAAACAAGCTCCTAGAGCCTGGTATGAACAACTTCATTCCTATCTAATAAGTATTGGATTTATATGGACTAGTAAAAATTGTAATTTTTATTTAAAGGAAGATACTAATGCTAACACTTTGATTGCTGAAATACTTGTTGATGACATCATATTTGGAGGCAATGATATGCTATGAAAATAATTTTCTAATGAGATGAGAAAAGAGTTTGAGATGTTTATGTTTGGAGAGATCAAGTTCTTTCTTGGTCTACAGATCATACAACAAAGTGAAGGTATTTTCATTACACAGTCCAAATACATCAAAGAGGTCCTGGAAATATTCTAGATGGAAGATTCCAAACCAATTGGAAAATTGATGGCTACTGGATGTAAAATAACAAAGGAGGACAAGACAACAGAGGTAAATCAGACTTTGTATAGATCAATGATTGGAAAACTCATGTATATTGTACACACTAGACCGGATATTACACACGCAGTAGGAATTGTTGCTAGATTTTCTGTTAACCCCAGGGAATCATATATGGCTACTGTGAAAATAATCTTAAGATATCTGAAGAATACTGAGAAATTTGAATTATGGTATTGAAGAGAAGGAAAATTTGAACATAAGGTGTTTACCGACGCTGATTGGGCTAGAAATATTGATGACCAGAAGAGCACAACTGGTGGAGCATTCTTTATGGATGGTAGACTTGTCACATTGATTAGAAAGAAGTAGGGATGCATCTGTCGGTCTACTATAGAAGCAGAGTATGTTATTGTTGCTGAAAATTTCTCAAATATTGCATAGATCAAACAGTTGCTGGAAGGTATGCATATGAAGATCTTAGAACCAGTGATTATCTATTGTGATAACACCAGCACAATAAACATTTCTAACAATCCAGTCATGCATGTGAAGACTAAACACATTTCCATCAAGTATCATTATCTGAGAGAAATAATTCAAGAAAAAGAGGTGATACTTGAGTATGTGCAATTAAAAGAACAATTGGTTGATATCTTCACCAAGCCACTACCCAAGGATACATTTGAGTACTTGAGGAAGAGACTAGGGGTCAAACCCATGTCTAATAGTCAGTAAAATGGCTAAAGGCTACATCGGCCTATATATTATCAGAATATCATTCATCTTGATGCAAGCAAAAGGATGAACTTCAAAGCTACATCTATATACAGACAGGTATATAATAGAACCAAGCACCAGAACATATTGATGTATTGCTGATGGATAAGGGAAATTCAACGAATAGATTATGGATAGGAGAAAATGATTGTTTGATATGAATGTCAGATATTTTTAAAATATTTGTTTGACATTGTTGTCAAAGTGAGAGAAATTATCCATATTATCACAGTCTACAGAAAAAAGAGAGAGATTATCCATTATCAGATTACTCCAACAGGGAGAGATTATATCCTAAGGGAGAGAGTTTGTATGGAAAGATTATGCAAAGGAAGAGTTGCCGACAAAAGAAAAAGACATCACAAGAGAGATAACAGTAAAAGGAAAGAAATTGACACAAGGAGAGGTCACAACACATCAGAAGAAAGAGAACTGCAGGAATCAAATCTAAGATAAAATAGAGCTTACCAAAGTTCAGACATATTATCAGTTGACAAAAGGGAAAGATTATTAGTTTGATGAATCTCAACAATTGTATTTCATATTGTATTAGAAATAATATAGTGTGATAATATAGCATGTTTCCATCAATGCCAAAGGGAGAGATTGATGACATGTAACTGATTGAAGGTTTGATAATGTTAAGTTGAAGATAATGCAAGGCATTAAATCAATTAATGGTTTGTATTGTCATTGATGTCAACTTGATATCATATGTACGGTCATGTATATAATACCAAAGACTTTAGAGAATCAAAAGGAATAAAGGTTATGCTTTCAAAAATGCATAAAAGTCAAGTATTCACTAAGTGATTGACAACACTGATGGAGTGCACTCCATCGGTAAAGAAAAAGAAGAAAAGTCACAATGATACCCAACGAGTAGAAGACAGTGTTGCCCAACAAAGAAAAAACACAGGATGCCCGATGAGCTGAAAATAAAGTTTTCTGATGAGTAAAAATACAATATTGCCCAACAGATAGAGATCCCAAAGCTAACTGAAGTCACACCAATGGAACTTGTTATGCCCTGCATCCCCATCCCTACATTTTGTGTGCAAAATGTTGGGTCCCCCTTTTTTCCTTTTGTTGTTTTTTTTTTTTGCTTGCGGCTTTGCCTTGTCTTTTTTCGCTTTTTTTTTCTCCTCCTCTTGGGTTTTCTTCCCCATTGTTGTGTTCTATTTTGTTTGGTTTTCACCTCCGGGACTCTGGTCCCAGAGGCCGTTCTTTGTTGGGAATCAGACTCTGGATTTTGGGGTTCTTCGCTACGGTGTTCGAAAGGATATCGTCACAGAGAATCCCATGGCCCGGGGTCCGGGGGTTTGCTTGTCCAGGGATTGCCGGAAGGAGGTGGATTAACCTTTTTACCATGGGTATAAGTAGAACCTTTCTGTCACTTTCACATTTACCACGATTAAAACTTTTCAAGCACTCAGAGCGATTAACAGAGCGATTTCAAAGTGATTAAAAGAGCACTTTGCAGAGAGTTAGTAATAATCAACGCTTAAGACTTCCAATCATCTTCAGGCAATTGCGAGTGCTTCATGGTGGCGATTATGTCCATTTGACAAACTACAACAATTGCAGAGCTCCTGTGGTAACTTCTTTCCTCCACCTTTCGACATTCTCAGCTTGGTGTTTCCATTCCCGCCTTTCTGTTTCCTTCTGGTTTGGTTGGTGTTTGTTTGTCTTGCTTTTGTTTGGCCGTCTTCCTGTTTCATCTGTCTTCTATTTTCTAGTTTTTCTGCCTCTTGGTGGGTTGGCTCTGCCAGAGGGTTTTCCACCCTCTGCACAGAGGTGGTTCGTTTGTAAAATATGTAAATAGCTATATATGTCTCTGCCTTATCTGGTTTTTCTACGGACATCATTTTTTGTTGTATATTTGAGAATATGTGTGTATATTTGTATATAATCTTTGTATATCCCTCCATTTTTAGTGTATATATCCCTCGGTCTTTATGTATGTCCTTCCAGGTGGCTTGACAAGGTGGTTGAGCCACCTGTGTTGATGGTTTTTCACCCATGAACTCGTTTCGGGCAGGAAACCACCTGTTTAAAACTCGGCTCTCAGCCGATTTCAAACAGGCTATTTTCTCTCTCTTCCATAAAACTAGTTAGACCCTCATTTATGTCCCATGCGCACAATCAATTCCAACCAAGTGGCCTTCACTTTTCGCGCGTTCAGACAGTTGGCTCCACCGTCATCGCCATAACTTTCATTTAATACATACGCACGTGGCACCCACCTAGGCTTGATGACTTGCCTTTTTACATGTCTTCGCTAACGGTCACTTCTCTGGGCTCTGGGTATCCTACCATCATCCATCCTGTGTCTTTACCAAGTGTGATAAAATCCCCGAACCCAGATATTTAATAAAATCTTAAGTCTGATGTGTTTGCTTTTCAGTTATCTTTGCATAAAACTATCTTTTCAGGAAAACGAGCATCGCGGTGGTAAGATCTCCGGACCCCAGAATATTTATGTTGATGAATGTATTCTAATGGTCGCTTTGTCTCATAGGTTCCCAGAGTTTTTTTTCCAAACATGTTTGAAGCATCTGCATCTTCTCCACCCGGGAGTCCAGAGCTACCTTTTGCTGTAGAAACCAGGGCAGAAGTAAAGTCTAAAATGGAGAAGGCCCTAGAGAAGATGCCCCTAACCATGAAGTTCATGCAGGAAAATGTCATCATGGGCTCAAAGATTGAGTTTAAAGTCAAACTCATTACCGACACCAGTGTCAGGACATGGCCAGAGATGCAGGCCTTGGTAAAAATAATGTACATCCAGCGACAGGCTGGAGATCAACTAGCAATCAACGTTGGGGACTCTAGAATCCTCAAGGCAGCTTGTTTCCCATGCTCTGTGCAATCTCTGGAGCTTGTCTTGACATTGGCCACCAACTATAATTTCTCTATTTAGGCCATTATGCTCACGGCCACAGAACCAACTGGATACCCTACTCCTCTGGTATCCCTTGACCCAGTCACATTCCAAGCCAGACTGGGAATCCCACAATTTGATAAAGCCTTAGTAGTTACAAGGACCGACGCCTTGGCTCAATTTACACAGCTAGAGGATGCTGCCCAGGTATACATGAATACCCATTGGCTCAAGGTTCCAAAGAGGGACCCTAAAAGAATGAAGATAGAAATTCCCTGCTCTAAATTCAAGGAGAGAATCAAGATGAGGATGATAGCATTGGCCCAAGTCTTTGGGCAGCCCTCCGCCCAAGAGTTTTCTCGATGGATGTATTACTTCCTCCTCGGCATCTCCACCAAGGGAGGATACTTCGACTGGGCGACAATAATTTCCAACCATGTCGACTCCTAGTTCCAGCAGCTAAACACGAAGAAGAAATTTTACATGTCTTCCTATGTTTTCTGGGCCCTAGCATAGCAAAGGCCCCACTCCCATGACCTACTTATAGATGGCGTGCTTAGGATGGGTCCAGGACAAAAGGCACCATGGGACCATTTCCTACAAGTTTGATGGGAGGCCAGCTTCCCCAGATTTTGTCGGGTGAACAACACATTCATTTATTACCATCTACTTACACCCACTCGGGACACCGGATACCGCCTGTCCTCAGAGGGGATGAATTTGTTCCATATTTATGGACATTACTATATTCAATTCCAATAGCACACCTACATTAGGGTCACCAGCTTCTCTGAGAAACCCTACTTGTTGCCCAAACACTGTGGGGACAAGATCATGCTCTTGGAGTATTACAGGCAAATCATGGAGGTGCATGCCCTCTTTGCCCTCAAAAATATACCCAACATCCTATTCTCGATCACCTGTGGGAACTACACATGTAGCCTGACCACCACAAAGGAAGCAGATAATGAACTAAAAAGTTATAACTTGCAGGAATTTTATTTGGCGCGAAAAAGTTTTGATCCGCATGACAGGATTGCAACGACACTACCCCGGGCTTCAGAGCCCCATCATATCCACATGGAGGAATTCTGGGCAGATTTCCAGGATGATGTGGAGGTGCGAAGTAGGCACTACATCAGAACGATGGCTGGCATGATGTAGAAATTGAAGCTCCGGAGGTTCCCATCGGACTTCTCAGATACCGCCCCCACTATCGATCCCTAGTACAAGGCAAAGGGGATCGATACAAAATCTCTCCCACCAGTAAACTGGGATGCCCAGGAAGGACCTACAATCTAAGATTTCACTTGAGAGGTGGTCAAGTGAAGCCACGCCTATTTTAAGAAGGTGTGCCCCAGAAGTACCCGCCGGGCAGCTCAGCCGGCACCAAAGTTAACTCCACAGCCAGCACCAAGGTTGACTCCGGGGGCCAGGACTTCTTCACAGAGAGATGATAAAGGTAAAGAAATAGATACAACCCCTCCTACGTAAGAAGTCCCCATCACAAAGCAAATAAAACAATCAATGGAAGCCTCCCAGCAGATGAGGGAGCAATTAATAACGCGGCTGGCCACTCCACCGCTAATGGCCAGACCACTTCGTCCCTCCTCTTCCCCATCATTAGCAGCATTAATGGTTAAGGAAATGGGGGTGGATCCCATGGAGGTGGCAGAAATAAAAAATGTGGGGCCACCCTTGGTAACCTGGAGAAATAAAAGGCTCCACAAAAAGCCTAAGGCAAAGCTAGAGTTGGGAGCATCCCAAGCCTAACAAGTGGAAATACTCTCTTCTAGTTCCCCAGAGCTGGAGAGGGAAGCAGAGCCTACGAGGGCCCCGTGTAGTCCCCCTGTGCAAGAGGAATTTGATGATATATTTACAGCCGACGAGTTCAGAAACTTGCAAGGGGACAATAAATAAACAAAGATGGAAGCTCCCGGGGCAGAACAAGAAGCTACCGAGTAAGAGCCTGCATAGGAACAAGAAGAATAGGAAGAAAAAGAGCCAAGGCCAGAGATTGTCTCTGGGGCTCATGTGATGTAGGGTCTAGGAGTGGAACTCACAAAGGAAAGATAAACAAGTGGCATCGGCTAGGGAAACTGGACCTTAAGGAATAACCGTAACCCCAACTGCCACGTTTCAAGGGCCACTCCTGGTAGCAACTTTTGGGCAGGTGATTACCACGGCCCAAACCCTAAATCTCGGCCCAACACCTCCCCTATTGCCAATAGAGGAAGAAGTCCCGGCAGAAGAAGAAGAGCAATAGAAAAAGCAACTTGAAGAAGAAATCCCCGAGGAAGCCTACCAAAGTCTAGATAAAGAGGTAGATACAGAGGACAAGGCTGAAGAGATGGAGGTTGATGAGGAAGACGTTGTTGTAGAAGAAGTGGATATAGGGAGAGGGATGGATGAGGTCCATGCCACTAAGGAGCAACAGCAGCAGGGCACTGGGTAAGAATCAAGGGAACAAATTATGCCAGGAAGGCCACCCTACCACCTCAGTGGCTGATAGAGAGCAAGAAAAGAAAAGCTCAGTCCACTCCCATGACTCCTCTCTCTTTGGCCGAAATGATGGCCCAAGTCCAGGCCCCACCAAAGGCCAAGAAAGCCTGGATAGTTCATACTCTTCAAACTGGGCTGGGCAGAGAGATAATTGTCATTGTGGCGACACCTCCCCGAGGTGTTGATGAAGCAACCGCGGACCCCAGAGACTATAATGTTGCAGAGGTATCACTAGCAAAAAGGGGAAAGCAAGGTGAGGTAGACTTACTGAAAGAGGTCGCAAGGGCAGTGGAGGCCTATTACAAAAAAGAATCTTAGAGGCTCAAAGTAGAAAAGGCAAAGAACGCAAACCTTAAGGGGTTGCTCACTAAGCTGGCTTGACCCCTTAATACCGCTCCTCCGGAGGCCTCCACCTCTGAAGATCTATCGCAGAGTGACATAGAATCCCTGCGAGTAATGAAGAAGAAAGCCCAGGTAGTGGATGAGTGGGTTGCCCTGCAGATAGGAAACACCCAACGTTTCCTGGTATCTACCCTCCCAGTTTTATATACGGCCCGGTGTGTTATACACCAAGCGGAGACCCTTATTGACCTATGGGAGGGTGATACTGAGAACTATTAGGCATGGAAGGTGGAGCTTGAGGAACTCCTTACTCTGGGGGAGGATATGATTTCTGAATCCAAAATTTTGGGGGATGAATCATTTGATTTTGTGAGAACCCAGCACTCCGGACTTGACCTCACATTGGAGGTAATCAAGAACCTGGTAGGTTCTCTACAAGATAAGGTTAACACAGTGAAACATTCTTCTAATTTGTTTAAGGCTTTTGTAATAAAGACTTTTGGGGCTGATCCCCTTAGAACAGATACATGTACCCCCGAAGATTTAGTTTTGGGGAGTTTTGATGAAATAATGAAGTCCCGGTATCTATCTCCAGAGGGGATAGACGGGGCCCAAATGGAAAATTTAAATCATATGATAATTAGTGGTCATGACGCGGCAAGGATGGCAGATGAGTTCAAAGAGAATGTTTTGGACCTGGGGGAACAAATTGAAGTGGTGAAGCACTGAAGGGCTAGCCTAAAAGATATTGATGAAGATGGCATATCCTGCCTCCTCCAGGCTTTCAACGACAATAAGAAACCTTGAGCTTTCTCCGGAAGCTGGGGAAAATTCAAGCGTTGGGTATTCTTTATTCTTTTGGACGTAAGTTCCCAGATCCCGGAGTCCCAGATCCAAAATTTAATATTCTTTCAAGTGATCTGTGTCCTGGTCCCCGAGGCTGACCGATCACTTTTGGAAGTGGTTAATGAAGCTGTCAGAGGGTGGTTGGCTACTTCAAAGAGGCGTCAATTCAACAGTTGGTTTTCTGACAGGATGGTCTTCTCGAGGTGCCACTCAGAGGTACACTTGGCGTATTGGAGACAGGGCACCACATTTCCCATTTATGAGGCATGTAGCCTCGATCCCTGGGGGACATACTTTCTTCCTTCTCCTTCCTGGCTCTTTTCTCGCGGCTGATTCTTCCACTGTATATTCTTGTCTTATTCTTCTAATATGATAGACCTATTCCATCTCCAGGTCTTTTGTAGGGTGGCGCAAGTAGTACTGGCCCCCAGATACTGTATTTTATTGGAACATGATGTAAAATAAGGTTAGGGTTAGAAGGTAGTTATATAAATAGCCAGAATGGCCCACTTCTAGGGGGTCGGAAAAATTGATGATTTTGTTGTCCATAGTAATAGAAGGGCGATTTCTGATTTTGGGTTGCAGAGCTCAATGCTTCATTGTTTTGGTTTTCAATAGTTAGATGCTCCCCTGGAGCTACCATTGTAATACGCACCAGTGCTAGCTAGGAGAGACATTAATGAAGAAGGAAGAATTCTTTTCAATGATGTTGTCGGCATTCTTGCTTCTGAGTTAATGGTATTTTATGATTTATGTTCTTTGTCTTCTACTCTGATATGTTAAAGTAGATTAACGATCTCTTTTCCCTCGCTACTGATGAAATTCTAACTAATGGTTGTGTATTTCTTTGGTATTTAGTATAGTATGTCAGAGTATTATTCATGTTTCAGACGTTTAAGCATGACTATAGTTAGATGAAGTATTTCTCACCTTGCAGGATCTTTTTTATTTTATTTGCTAAGTGTAGAATGCTAGGGGAAACCTTACTTTATTGAATCTCTAGAGGTAATGAGTTGAAGAAAACCAGCTATCCCCCTCAAAAATAGTCACTTCTCCCAATCGAGCCCCACACCATCCTGACCCGACACCCAGGTGCTTGAAGACCCGAGGAATATAATTTTCTCAGACAACCTTTGTAGGCGGAGTTGGCTGGTATCCCTGGAACTCGGTGACAACTTATGACTGTTGGCAGACCCGGTCAACAAAACCCCATCAATAGAAACTGGCACTAGGAGGGCATGAACTCATCCCCCTCCCAAGATTTTGATTTTACACCTCCCGAGGGCTCCCAGAGTTATAGTTCTAAGAGGCAAGCCTTCAACGGGATTGGGTCTTTCTCCCTAGTGAAATTTGAAAGAGTCCTTAGGTCTGCCCCAAACACCGAAAGGTTTGTCAAACTCGAGCCTTCTGCTCGCAAGAAACGGACCTCAAAAATCACACCAGCCACCATTGCCTGGGGGTCCAGCATACCTCAGAATACCCAAACTTCTCAGACAATCCCAGGAACCAATACCCAAATTACCCAATATATAGTTTTCCCAATGGCTGCGTATTTTGAAAACTCTGGGTCCCCAATGGGAACTTTTTTGGGTGCAACTAATGACTTACCCTCTCACCCGGAGAAGATCTACCCACGATACGAGCGCTTAGGCTCATGAACTACAGAAGAACATTTACAGGCATACAAGGATGCCATGAATTGACACCGGATCCATTATGAAGATGTTGTGACTCAGATGTTTCCCTTGTCTTTAGGACAAGGTGAGTTAAACTGGTACCTTAACCTTCCTGCCAACTCCATTAATAGTTGGTGGGACATGGAGGATGCCTTCCTGGCTGCCTTTTGCGTGCACGTGGACCCAGCCTGATCCCATAGAAAGTTCATCTCCATCAGGAAGGAACCCAATGAGCCTCTTGTAGCATTTAACCATAGGTTCTAGTGTGCCTTGAAGTGGTGCATGGGCCCTTTCATTCCATCCCCAGAAGTAACCATACAGACTTACCTTAATGTGATGGACCCTTTCGTTGCCACCCTCCTTTGGAGAACAACCACCATGGGCGATCGAGATACTTTGGCAAAAGTCTATAATCTAGCTTTAGAGTTGTCCCGTGGTCTCAACAAATCCCCAGGCGGGATTGGGTAGAATACGCCCTTCAACATGGTCCCTGGTGGAACCGCATTTGCTAGGGGATACAACCCTAATCTGGCAATGGGGGCCCCTTCGATGGAAATAAATCCTCTGCCACCCTTGATAGAACAGTAGGCCTGGTATGTTTACCCAACTCAGACCCAGACGGTGCCAGGTCTGGAAGATTTCCCTTGGAATCAGCTGCAGCAAGAACAACAGTCTCAAACACAACCGTCCAGAGTGCCCTTCTTCCAGTCGTCCATGACTAGAGGATTGTTTCCCTCAACTCCGACTAATACCACTGCCTTCCCAGGAAGCCAACAATAGCAACAACCGTCACATTGTGATGCTAACACTCAGTTGACCGCCGAAGTTTAATCTCTCCAGCGAATGTTGTCTACCTTAACTATGGACATGGGCCAACTGAAGGTGGGGTCTCACACACCCCAGAATTCAAATTCCCAGAGGGGAAACATTTTCTTGGGCCAATGAAACAACAACATTGGAGGGAGAAATTTCAACAATGGGCCTAGGCTCAATCAACAGTAATAGAATAATAACGTGAACATCGGAGGCCCACCTCCGAAACAAAACACCAGCCAAAATGGTGTTGGACCATCACATTTCACACAAGTTGCAGACTTCTAGCCCATGACTAATTGGTGTAGATTACATGACACGGGTTCACACAATGAGGTGAATTGTGCCACCTTGGAAAAGGTCATCATGATCTCCCAACTAGATAGGCAACAGTTGCATGATACCACCCCTCCAGAACCTCCTGTCTAAGAGGCAACCCCTAGTGCCTTCACCTGCGACACCATATTCTTCAGAACTTTTGGGGAAGATGAAGAAGAATCTGAACTGCATAGATTCTTTGACGAATCTATCCTGCCCTTCAAGGCCAATGCCTTTACCAACCCACAAAATCCATACAATACCCAAAGTCAGGTTGGTAAAGGGCCAACTTACACGCCCACACCCCCTATCAAAGACACCCCTCCTCCCTGGAATAACATGACTGACCGACCCGCTCCTCTAAAGGGTCCTAGCTCTAACCAAGCAACAAATATCGCCGAGGGAAATCACCGGTTCCCCAGAGGAAGATTCGACATCACAAAGGTGTTAGAACAAACCACCACCTCCATGACTTTGATGGAGGTTCTGTTAAACTATCCCGAGCAGAAGAAGTCTCTTCTGAAGCTCTTGGGGAACCCGAAAGCTGTCAGCCGCCCGCCAAAGACTGCTTCGTTCGAAGACGCTAATGCGGCCATCTTCCAGGGTAACAATGAAGATCCCCCATTCCTACTAGGCCTGAATATCCAAGGCAAAAATATACACAATTGCCTAGAAGACTCCAGAGCTTCAGGTAACATCATGCCCTTGTCCATCTGTCAGAAGCTCAAATTCCATCCCACCCCATCTAATGGTGTAGTGATCCAGCTGGATAAAACTGCTATAAAAATGGTGGGGGAATTGAAGAATGTCCGAATACAGCTTATCCAGGACCCTAGGATAGCCAGCATAATTGACATCCAAGTGGTGGACATCCCAGAAACTTACAGGATGTTATTAAGTTAGAATTGGTCTAAATCCCTGAATGGGTACTTTTTAATCAACTTCACCCTTCTATGGCTTCCATGGGAAGGAGAATCAAATAAGATCCAGGTCGAAAGTGAACCCCGGATGAAGAAGGCCCTTACCGAGGTTGGGAGGGTCAATGAGGTATTTTTCTCTGAGACTTCTCTGGGGGTGTACCGACCCTTTGAAATCTTAACATTCGACTTCATCCCCGGAGAGGATCCCGTCGTGTTGTAGAGAGCCCAGGACCTAGAAGAAAAGATGAGAGTTGAGGCTGACTCTCAAGGCACCAAAGAAACCCTTTCCACACTCCTATCTGGCACTTGGTGCCGAGTACACTATCAGAAACATTTAGATCTTGAGTGTGGGCTATGTCTTTTGATCGCTAATCGACATCTCGATACCTTCTAAAATAAACAACATGTAACTGATTCCCTGGGGCCTAGTACTATGGGATGCAGTGCTCTGGTACTGTCTCCCTAGGAATCCCAAATCCAAACACCTCTGGAGGTAAATTCTACATTCACGCCGGTGGTCTGGGAAGGAACCCTTAGGTCTCCCAGCAATATTCTAAAGAATACTCCCCCTCCCCAGCCCCAGATTACGAACAATGACCTATAGACCCTTAAGTTTGATGGGTCCCGATACAAGCAAGGCTACGGGGCTGGAGTAGAACTGATCAACCCATGAGGGAAGTCCTTCCTCATGTCCTACAGACTGTAATTTAACTGCATGAACAATGTCACAAAGTATGAGGCTTTGGTCCTTGGACTCTTATTTGCGTTAAGAAAAGGTGTCACCCACCTCCGGGTTCTAGGTGATTCAGAGTTGATTATTAAACAAGTCCAGAGTCAATACACATGTCATGACAAAAGGCTGGCCGCATACCGCAATCGGGCTTGGAGCCTCATTGAAGATTTTGATGCCTTTGGCATTAACCTCATTCCCCGGCGACAAAACTACGTCCTAGATGCCCTTGCCATTTCTGCCAGCACACTTGAGCCAATGGCCGACTCAAAACTCTGGAGATTTTTAGTTGAGATGGTCCCTGCCCTATCTATTCTAGACAATGTCACTCACTTTCAGGTTTTTGAGGATGATCAGCATATCTTGGCCTTCATGGTGAATGTTGGCGTCTTTGAAAATCAGGTAGTGGAAGAACGAGACCATGATGACACTGGGCAGGGTGATGAAGACGATGGGATCATGGACCTACCTACTAACACCATCCCAAAGGGGATGGTTGCGCTAGAATGAATCTTCGATTCGGACCCTCAGGCCCGGGAGAAGGTGTTATCCTCCTCTGAGGGAGGAAAGTTTGAAAAGATTAACATTGGCCAGTCTAGTGAGGAAAAGATTATTCACATTGGTACCTCATGTTCCCCTGAGGAAAAGGAGAAGATTCTCGTGGTTCTCCGAGAATACATTGATGTAATTGCTTGTGGTTATGAAGACCTGAAAACATATGACACATCCATCATGACCCATACTATTCCCCTGAAACCTGATGCTAAGCCCTTCCAGCAAAAGCAACGACGGGTTAACCCCCTAATAGAGCCTCTAATCCATCAAGAGGTAGAAAAACTATTGTCAGCCCAGATAATCTTCCCAATCTGGCACACTACGTGGGTTGCCAACCTGGTCCCTGTGAGAAAGAAGAATGACGAGATCCGTCTTTGCGTGGATTTTTGAAACCTGAACAAGGCCTCTAAGAAAGATAATCACCCTCTCCCTTCGTTGGATGAGGTGTTGCAGATAGTGAATAGATCTCAAATGATGTCCTTCTTGGATGGATACTTGGGGTACAACCAGGTCATGGTCAAGTATGAAGACAGGGAGAAAATAGCATTTACCACCAAGTGGGGAATGTTTGCATACAGGAGAATGCCCTTTGGTCTGATCAATGTAGGGGCTACATTTCAAAAGGCCATGGACATCACATTCAAGGGCCTTGTAAATTGGTGCATAATCATCTACATGGATGATTTGACCATCTTTTCCTGGGACATGCGCGATCATTCCGCCCATCTCGCTCAGATCGGCGAGAGATGTCGCCGGTATGGAATATCTCTCAACCCTAAGAAGTGCATTTTTGGGGTTACTGAGGGGAAGTTGCTTGGGCATATCATCTCTGAGAAGGGTATATCCATAGACCCTGATAGGGTCAAAGCATTGCTGAACTTACAAATGCCTGGCAGCAAGAAAGAGATGTGATCCTTCTTCATAAAGATTAACTTCGTCTGGCGGTTCATCATAGGGTTCGCAGAAATAGTTAAACTGCTCAACGAGATGATGAAGAAAGATACCAAGATTGAGTGGAGCTCTGAGGCAAAGTGGGCATTCACCCAGATTAAATAGATAATAACGGAAGCACCTGTCCTAGCTAGTCTAGACTATTCCCTTCCGTTTTACATTTACTCTTTTGCTTCACCGCATTCTGCCATGGCAGTGTTGACCCAAAAGGTTGAAGGGGAAGAATGACCAATAGCTTTCATGAGCTCCCCCTTTAAGAACGCTGAAGTCTGATACTCATCATTGGAAAAGAAGGCCTTTGCTCTAGTTCACACCGTGAAAATTTTTTGGCATTATATTCTCTGGAGCAAGGTGCATGCTATCATTCTAGACCAAGCCGTCAAGTCCCTACTGATGCAGAGAAAATTGGGTGAGAGACAAGGGAAATGGATGGCCATCCTCCAGGAGTATGACTTAGAAATGCAGCCCATGAAGATATTCCGGGGCTAGGGACTAAGTCGAGCGATGGCAGAAGATACTCCCCGCATAGAATGTCAAACTTACAGAGTGGAGGCCATTACCCAAGACCTGTGGTATACCAATTTGGTATACTTCCTACTAAATAATAAATGCCTGGAAGGATTACCTCCCCACAAATGTCACGCCTTGCAGATGAAGAGCGCTCACTTCATGATCAAAAAATCTGCACTCTACCGTAGAAATTGTGAGGGAGTGTACCTCCAGTGCATCGACAGAGACCAAGCGGTGTAAGTGATTAACGAATTTCACGGGCAGTTTGGAACCAGGCATGGTTCAGCCGATGCCACTACCCGTCAGATCCTTCAGGCCGGATATTATTGGCCCTGTATATTCAAGGATGTTTACACTCATGTTAGGAAATGCCATACTTGCCAAACCTCAGCGCATCATCAGCGTAACCCAGCTATGCCTCTGCAACCAGTCTACAAGGCTAGGCCCTTCGCCCAGTGGGCATTTGACTTCATCGTGGAAATTAACCCCAACTTGTCTACCAACCACCGCTACATTCTCACTGCTACTGATTACTGCACTTTGTGGTCTAAGGCTATACCTTGCAAAAACAATACAGCAGACGTAGTTATCAAATTCCTGAAAGAAAGCATCATCACAAGGTTTGGAATGCCCTTTGTTTTGGTATGTGATCACAATGGTCTTGCATTTTCTTTGGCACAGTTACTTGAATGGACCTACAATCGAAGGATCACCTTGAAGTTTTCCAGCAACTATTATCCCCAGGGAAATGGCGTTGCTGAATCAACGAATAAAAATTTACTTGAAGTGATCAAACACTTGCTAGAGCAGAATCCCTGGGATTGGCATCAAAAGTTGAAATTTGCCCTCTAGGCGGACCGCATTCGTGTTAAAGCCGCCCTGGGGACATCCCCGTTCCATGTGGTTTATGGTCAGAACCCTGTATTCCCAGTTAACTTACAGATCCCATTTTTACAGTTTATGCAGGAATTTAGCAACAGGGACAACATCATGGAGGTTCGACTCTTAAATCTGGTGTGGATGGAAGAAAAGCGAGACGCATCATTTTGCGCGTCATTAAGTAGTGGTAAAATGATGGTTTGACAAAAGAGCCCAATACAAGGCTTTTCAGGTCTTAGATCTAGTCCTATTGTAGGACAAGGCCCGGGAGAAAAAAGGAAAGTATACCAAGTTTCAACAGCTCTGGCTCAGACCATACCTGATCTCCAAAATTTGAGTGGCAAATACTTACCACTTTAACACCCTGACTGGTGAACCTGTTGCATTGCCCGTTAATGGAAAATTTCTCAAACATTACTTCGAGTAGGGTAAGTTTGTCCAAAGTTGTATTATATGTAAAGCCTCCCACTTGTAAATACTTCTTCCAGGTGTCTCGTTGTGAGGTACCCTCTCTTGTAAATAGCCTCGTTGACTATCCTCCGGGGTAGTCCTTTTGTGTTGGTTTTGTTTTCATTTTTTTTGGTGCTCTTTCGGTCCTGGCGCTTTGTTCCGTCGTGTAGGAATTGGAATGCTTCGCATAACTTTGGTCTCTGGTACAATGTCTATGGCATGGTGAACTTCAGAATCTATCTTTAGTAGTGGAGTCATCCAGGTCTCCGAGGTTGTCTTACAAGAAGTGGCACATTTTGAGTAGTCTCCATCGGGTGTCGTCTCTGGGAGTCTGGGAATCAGTGAACACAAGTAATATAAGGAACAAGTAATCAGACACGTCAAGGGTAGATCGATTGTACTAATTGGTTGACCTAGGTCTGAAACTTTAAATAATTCTTCCCGGGTCCAGAGTTTTATCTCCTCTTCAAATATCTAAGTATAGGTGGATAGGTCAAAGGAGTACCGCCATTAAAATTAGCTAAGCTTAAGCTTAATGGTGAAAGAAGTACCGCCTTCCCCGGCTAGAAACAAACAAAATAACAAAAGAGTAAAAGCGAGATGAAACTATGACCTCCAGGGGAAATGAACAAATTGATGACCGGTTCAATGTGCTTAGTGCCTCTTCTCTACTTCTCCCAAAGGTCATCGGCTTGATTTCCTTCCAAAGCACACACGACACCACCGATGAAGGACTCTAGACTAATTCCTGTGTGGATGGATTCTCTCAGATATGTTGCTCTTTGCTTGTCAGACACTTCGGGAAGCACCTTGTTCTAGTTTTGCTAACCAGAGATTCTATAGTTCTCAAATGCGCTAAGGTATTTTTTCCAGATAGTCACCATTTGTTATGCCCTGCATCCCCATCCCTACATTTTGTGTGCAAAATGTTGGGTCCCCCTTTTTTCCTTTTGTTATTTTTTTTTTGCTTGCGGCTTTGCCTTGTCTATTTTCCCTTTTTTTTCCTCCTCCTCTGGGGTTTTCTTCCCCGTTGTTGTATTCTATTTTGTTTGGTTTTCACCTCTGGGACTCCGGTCCTCGGAGGCCGTTCTTCATTGGGAACCAAACTCCAGACTCTGGGGTTCTTCGCTACGGTGTTCAAAAGGATATCATCACAGAGAATCCTGGGGCCCGGGGTCCGGGGGTTTGCTTGTCCAGGGATTGCCGGAAGGAGGTGGATTAACCTTTCTACCACGGGTATAAGTAGAACCTATCTGTCACTTTCACATTTACCGTGATTAAAATTTTTTGAGCACTCAGAGTGATTAACAGAGCACTTTGCAGAGAGTTAGTAATAATTAGCGCTTAAGACTTCCAATCATCTTCAGGTGATTGTGAGTGCTTCGTGGTGGTGATTGTGTCCATTTGACAAACTACAACTGTTGTAGAGCTCCCACGGTAACTCCTTTCCTCCACCTTTTGGAATTCTCAGGTTGGTGTTTCTGTTCCCGCCTTTCTATTTCCTTCTGGTTTGGTTGGTGTTTGTTCGTCTTGCTTTTGTTTTGCCGTCCTCCTATTTCGTCTGTCTTCTATTTTCTGGTTTTGCCACCCATTGGTGGGTTGGCTCTACCAGAGGGTTGTCTACCCTCTGCGTAGAGGTGGTCCGTTTATAAAATATGTAAATAGCTGTACATATGTCTCTGCCTTGTCTGGTTTTCTTGCGGACGTCGTTCTGCATTGTATATTTGTAAATATGTGTATATTTGTATATAATCTTTATATATCCCTCTATTTTAGGTGTATATATCCCTTTACCTTTATGTATATCCTTCTGGGTGGATTGACAAGGTGGTCGAGCCGCCTGTGTTGATGGTTTTCCACCCATGAACTCGTTTCAGGCTGAAAACCACCTGTTTGAAACTCAGATCTTGGCCGGTTTCAAACAGGCAGTTTTCTCTCTCTTTCATAAAACTAGTCAGACCCTCATTTATGTCACATGTGCACAATCAATTCCAGCCAAGTGGCCTTCACTTAGTGCACATTTGGACAGTTGGCTCCGTTGTCATCGCCATAACTTTCATTTAATACATACGCACATGGCGCCCACCTGGGCTTGATGACTTGCCTTTTTACATGTCTAAGCTAACGGTCACTTCTCTGGGGTCCGAGTCTCCTACCATCATCCATCCTGTGTCTTTACCAAGTGTGATAAAATCCCCAGACCCAGATGTTTAATAAAATCTTAAGTCTGATGCGTTTTCTTTTCGGTTATCTTTGCATAAAACTAACTTTTCAGGAAAATGAGCATCGCGGTGGTAAGATCTCCGGACCCCGAAATATTTATGTTGATGAATGTGTTCTGACGGTCACTTTGTCTCGCAAGTTCCCAGAGTTCATTTTCCAAACATGTCTGAAGCATCTGCATCTTCTCCACCCGGGAGTCCAGAGCTACCTTCCGCTGTAGAAACCAGGGCAGCAGTAAAGTCTAAAATGAAGAAGGCCCTAGAGAAGATGCCCCTAACCATGAATTTCATGCAGAAAAACATCATCATGGGCTCAAAGATTGAGTCCAAAGTCAAACTCATTAACGACACTAGTGTCAGGACATGGCCAGAGATGTAGGCCTTGGTAAAAATAATGTACATCCAGCGACAGGCTGGAGATCAACTAGCAATCAACGTCGGGGACTCTAAAATCTTCAAGGAAGCTTGTTTCCCATGCTCTGTGTAATCTTCGGAGCTTGTCTTGACATTGGCCACCAACTACAATTCCTCTATTCAGGTCATTATGCTCGCGGCTGTAGAACCAACTGGATACCCTACTCCTCTGGTATCCCTTGACCCAGTCACATTACAGGCCAAACTAAGAATCCCAAAATTTGATAAAGCCTCGATGGTTACAAGGACCGATGCCTTGGCTCAATTTACATAGCTGGAGGATGCTTCCCGGGTATACATGAATGCCCATTGGCTAAGGGTTCCATAGAGGGACCCTAAAATAATGAAGATAGAAATTCCCCGCTCTGAATTCAAGGAGAGCATCCAGATGGGGATGATAGCATTGGCCCAGGTCTTTGGGCAGCTCTCTACCCAAGAATTTGCTTGATGGATGTATTACTTCCTCCTCGGCATCTCCACCAAGGGAGGATACTTTGACTGGGTGATAATAATTTCCAACCATGTCGACTCCCAGTTCTTGTAGCTAAATAGGAAGAAATTTTTTTACATGTCTTCCTATGTTTTATGGGCCCTAGCACACTAAAGGCCCCACTCCCATGGCCTACGTACAGACGGCGTGCTCAGGATGGGTCTGGGAAAAAAGGCACCGTTGGACCATTTCCCACAAGTTAAATGGGAGGCCAGCTTCCCCATTTTTTGTTGGGTGAATGACTCATTCGTTTATTACCATCTGCTTACACCCACTCAGGATGCCAGATACCGCCTATCCTCAGAGGCGATGAAATTGGTCCATAGTTATGGACATTATTATATTCATTTCCAATAACACACCTACATTAGGGTCATCGACTTCTCTGGGAAACCCTACTTGTTGCCCAAACACTGTGGGGACAAGATCGTGCTCTTGGAGTATTGCAGGCAAATCATGGAGGTGCATGCCCTCTTTTCCCTCAAAAAGATACCCAACATCCCATCCTCGATCACCTGTGGGAGCTACACATGCAGCCTGACCGCCACAAAGGAAGCAGACAATGAACTAAAAAGTTATAACTTGTAGGAATTTTATTTGGCACGAAATTTTTTTGATCCGCATGGCAGGATTGCAACGGCACTGCCCGGGCTTCGGAGCCCCGTCATATCCACATAGATCACTTCTGGGCAGATTGCCAGGATGATGTGGAGGTGCAGAGTAGGCACTATGTCAGAATGACAGCTGGCATGATGTAGAAATTGAAGCTCTGGAGGTTCCCAGTGGACTTCTGAGATACCGCCCCCACTATCGATCCCCAGTACAAGGCAAAGGGGATCGATACAAAAGCTCTCCCACCAGTAAAATAGGATGCCTAGGAAGGATGCACAATTGAATACTTCACTCGAGAGGTGGTCGAGCGAAGCCACACCTATTTTAAGAAGGTGTGCCCCGAAAGTACCCGCTAGGCAGCTCAGCCGACACCAAAGTTAACTCCACAGTCAACACCAAGGTTGACTCCGGGGGCCGGGACTTCTTTGCAAAGAGATGATAAAGGTAAAGAAATAGATACAACCCCTCTTACACAAGAAGTTCCCATCACAGAGAAAATAAAATAATCAATGACAGCCTCCTAGCAGATAAGGGAGCAATTAATAACGTGGTTGGCCACTCCACCGCTAATGGCCGGGCCACTTCGTCCCTCCTCTTCCCGGTCATTAGCAGCCTTAATGGTTAAGGCAACGAGGGTGGATCCCATGGAGGCAGTGACAATAAAAGATGCGGGGCCACCCTTGGTAACCCAGAGAAAGAAAAGGATCCACAAAAAGCCTAAGGTAGAGCCAAGGTTGGGAGCATCCCAAGCCCAACAAGTGGAAATCCTCTCTTCCAGTTCCCCAAAGCTGGAGAGGGAAGAAGATCCTGCTAGGGCCCCATCCATTCCCCCTGTGCAAGAGGAATTTGATGATATATTTGTAGCTAATGAGTTCAGAAACTTTCAAGGGGACAATAAACAAACAAAGATAGAATCTCCTGGGGCAAAATAGGAAGCTACTGAGCAAGAGCCTGCAAAGGAAAAAGAAGAACAGGAAGAAAAAGAGCCAAGGCCGGAGACTGTCTCTAGGGCTCATATGATGCAAGGTCTAGGAGTGGACTCACAAAGGCAAGGTAAAGAAGTTGCATTGGCTAGGGAAACCAGACCTTCAGGAATAACCGTAACCCCAACTACCACGTTCCAAGGGCCACTCCCGGGAGCAACTTTTGGGCAGGTGATTACTACAGCCCAAACCCTAAATCTTAGCCCAACAACTCCCCTACTGCCAACAGAGGAAGAAGTTTCGATAGAAGAAGAAGAGAAACAAGAAAAACAACTTGAAGAAGAAATCCCCGAGGAAGCCTACCAAAGTCCAAATAAAGAGGTAGATATGGAGGACAAGGCTGAAGAGATGGAGGTTGATGAGGAAGATGTTTTTGTAGAAGAAGTGGATATAGGGAGAGGGACAGATGAGGTCCATGCCACTGAGGAGTAACAGCAGTAGGGCACTGGGAAAGAATCAAGGGAACAAATTCTGCTAGGAAGGCCACCCCTACCACCTCAGTGGCTGATAGAGAGAAAGAAAAGAAAAGCTCAATCCACTCCAGTGACTCCTCTCTCCCTGACCAAAATGATGGCCCAAGTCCAGGCCCCACCAAAGGCCAAGAAAGCATGGATAGTTCATACTCTTTGAATTGGGCCGGGCGGAGAGACAGTTGTCATTGTGGCGACACCTCCCCCAGGCGCTGATGAAGCAACCGCGGACCCCGAAGACTATAATGTAGCAGAGGTATCACTAGGAAAAAGGGGAAAGCAAGGTGAGGTAGACTTATTGAAAGAGGCCGCAAGGGAAGTCGAGGCCCGTTACGAAAAAGAAGCCCAGAGGCTCAAAGTAGAAAAGGAAAACAATGCAAACATTAAGGGGTTGCTCACTGAGCTGGCTTGACCCCTTAATACCGCTCCTCTGGAGGCCTCCACCTCTGAATATCTGTCGTAGAGTGATATAGACTCCCTGTGAGTAATGAAGAAGAAAGCCCAGGCAGTGGACGAGTGGGTCACCCTGCAGATAGGAAACACCTGGCGTTTCCTGGTATCCACCCTCCTAGATTTCTATACAGCCCGATGTGTTATACACCAGGCGGAGACCCTTATTGACCTATGGGAGGGTGATACCGAGAACTATCAGGCATGAAAGGTGGAGCTTGAGGAACTCCTTACTCTAGGGGAGGATATGATTTCTGAATCCAAAATTTTGGGGGATGAATCATTTGATTTTGTGAGAACCTAGCACTCCAGACTTGACCTCACATTAGAGGTAATCAAGCAACTGTTAGGTTCTCTACAAGATAAGGTTAACACAGTGAAATATTCTTCCAATTTATTTAATGATTTTGTAATAAAGACTTTTGAGGCTGATCCCCTTAGCACAGATACATGTACCCCTGAAGATTCAGTTTTGGGGAGTTTTGACAAAATAATGAAGTTCCAATATCAATCTCCAGAGGGGATAGACGGGGCCCAAATGGAAAAGTTAACTCGCATGATACTTAGTGGTCATGACGTGGCAAGGATGGCTGACGAGTTCAAAGAGAATGTTCCAGACCTGGGGGAACAAATTGAAGTGGCGAAGCACCAAAGGGCTAGCCTAAAAGATATTGATGAAGATGGCATATCTCACCTCCTCTAGGCTTTCAATGACAATAAGCAACCTTGAGCTTTCTTTGAAAGCTAGGGAAAATTCAAGCATTGGGTATTCTTTATTCTTTTGGACATAAGTTCCCAGATCCTAGAGTCTCAGATCTAAAATTTTGTATTCTTTCAAGTGATCCATGTCCTAGTCCTTGAGGCTGATCGGTCACTTTCAAAAGTGGTTAATGAAGCTTTCATAGGGTGGTTGGCTACTTCAAAGATGCGTCAATTCAATAGTTGGTTTTCTAATAGGATGGTCTTCTCGAGGCACCACTCAGAGGTACACTTGGTGCATTGGAGACAGGCACCACATTTCCCATTTATGAGGCATGTAGCCTCAATCCCTAGGGGACCTACTTTCTTCCTTCTCCTTCCTGGCTCTTTTCTCGAGGCTAATTCTTCCACTGTATATTCTTGTCCTATTCTTCTTATATGACAGACCTATTCCATCTCCAGGTCTTTTGTAGGGTGGCGCAGGTAGTATCGGCCCCCAGATACTGTATTTTATTGAAACATGATGTAAAATAGGCTTAGGGTTAGAAGGTAGTTATATAAATAGTCAAACTGGCCCATTTCCAGGGGGTCAGTGAAATTGATGATTTTGTTGTCCATAGTAATAGAAGGGCGATTTCTCATTTTGGGTTGCAGAGCTCAATGCTCCATTGTTCTGGTTTTCAATAGTTAGATGCTCCCCTGGAGCTACCATTGTAATATGGACCAGTGCTAGCTGGAAGAGACGTTAATGAAGAAGGAAGAATTCTTTTCAATGATGTTGTCGACATTTTTGCTTCTGAGTTAATTTTATTTTAGGCTTTATGTTCTTTGTCTTCTACTCTGATATGTTAAAGTAGATTAACAACCTCTTTTCCCTCACTACTGATGAAATTCTAACTGATGGTTGTGTATTTCTTCAATATTTAGTATAGTATGTCAGAGTATTATTGATGTTCCGGACGTTTAAGCATGACTATAGTTAGATGAATTATTTCTCACCTTGTAGGATCTTTTTCATTTTATTTGCTAAGTGTAGAATGCTAAGGGAAATCTTACTTTGTTGAATCTCCAGAGGTAATGAGTTGAAGAAAACCAGCTATCCCCCTCGAAAATAGTCACTTCTCCCAACCGAGCCCCGAGCCCCGGACCGTCGTGACCTGACACCCAGGTGCTTGAAGACCCAGGGAATATAATTTTCCCAGACAACCTTTGCAGGCGGAGTTGGCCAGTATCCCCAAAACCCGGTGACAACTTATGACTGTTGGCGGACCCGGTCAGCAAAACCCCGTCAACAGAACTGATAATTCTCGCTGATAGTTCAGTCAGTTATGACTGACAAAATAGAGAGTTTAAAAAATGACAAAATATCTAGCTGGCAGAGCTAACAGATAGGCTTAACTGGTTGTCTACGTTGTTTTATTCAACCTAAGTTAAGTGATTGATTTAAAGATGATTTGTATAGTTGGTAAGAAGATCTCTACAAGACAAATCAAGAGTTATGCTTTAAATGAGATTGGTTGGATTGTTTATCACACCAAGAATCAAGAATCAAGAAAAAAAATATTATGTCTATATAAGAGACAAGCTTAACTCATTTCTGATATCACATAAAACATTTATGAAAAGGGGATTAAGAGGAGTGAATGAAAAGAGAATGCTGAAGAGAAACTGATGAAGAACTACTTCATGCAGTACTGATCAATCAAGCTGAAGGAGAGCTAAGGAATTTTTCAGACATCGACAAATAGTGAGCACAACATCACAGAGCAGAAAGTGTGGAGCACAAAAGAATTGAATTGATACATTGATCAGAGAGGTAATGTACTTAAATAGATCTAAAAATATGCAATTCAAGTTGCATTAGAAACACGTCATATTGTTTCAGTTTAACCATTGAAGCATCAAGTCTCTTAACAAAGTAGTACTTAATAGTCTTCTATATATTGAGATAAATCCCAAGGAGTGCTAAAAAAGTTGATTCATGAAAGTACCATTGGATATGCCTGATGCCTATTGACAGTCTAAGAGAGAGGTTGATTCAAGGATGGCAGCATTAGATGCCCAATAATAAGTGACAACCTATATGTGTAAAATCCTCTAACAAGGTCACACCTAACAGTGTGTTTGTAACCTTTAACAGGGTTGAATCCTAACAGGGCTCACTTCAAAAGAAAGAAAATTTTGGGTACCGCTCCCAATGGTTTTTTCCCTTTATAGGGTTTCCACATTAAAATCCATGTGTTATATGTGTGTATGGTGCATTTCTTTACTATTTTGTATCTCACATAATTGATTCTGGATATATCAGTATACTCTACATATTTACTGTATTTCAGTAAATAGATAACTGCTTATCGGTAAACATTAAGAAGAAGGTTTAACAGAGCAATCTGACAAGTAGTAAATTGATATAAATTATTCAAGGCATTCATCTTAAGGAACAATAGATAACTTGAGAAATAATTAGTGTGTGTGTGTAAATGGGTACTGTTGGAAATAACACAAACACTCAATAGGTCATTGCATTAGCTCAAATGGTTAGTTAAAACATTAAAAATCACTAATATCGACCTATTGCCTTCTAACTAGAAAGAGAGTAATCAGTTGCATATTTAGACCTCAGAATATACTCCAAATCAGTGACCAATAATATCCTAGCATGAAGGATTTGATCTAAATTTAAGCTAAAAATGTGGAAAAGCATGCAATCTAGCTCTAAAAGATGAAATGAAAATAAAGAACTAGCATGATATAATAGATGAAATGTAAGTCTAGAGTGAATCTAATAGCATAACAATGTAATTTTATTCTAAGGTGAAGGCTCATTTGCTCTCAAAATAGGCTTCTATTTATAGAAGAATGGGAGAGAGAGAGAGAGGGGGGACAAAGTTTATTTATGAATTTGGAGGCTCATAAATGAATATGTAAGAGCCATTAATGCCCAAGGCATTAATAAGGCATGGGAGAGACATAGGCTTAAGGCATCTTTATTAATGAAGGCATTAATGAAGGCTTTAAAGAGGTAAGGGAGGATGTAAGAGAATATGGACTTTAAGAAAGTCCAGCTTGAGAAAGTGGACTTTCTCAAGTGGGTGGAGTTGCTAAGTATTCCTTAATGGAATGTGACAGCATTAGGAGGTGGGTTAGAGTAGAATTTAGGATTAGGATTAGATTAGCATGGGTGAATGGGTTGAGAAGGGTTAGAACCTAAGGTAGAAGTGGTTGAGATAGGTTAGGTTGGGGTTTAGGGAAATATTAATAAATAAAATAAACTTATTTAATTCATTTAGAAATATAGGAATTAATTATTTAAACAATAAAATTACTTTTTAATAATTAGAAAACTATAATAATTTTAATTAAATTAAATAGGCTAGGGGAATGGTTTAATTGCAAGTGGGTATTTGATTTAGGAATTTATTTCATTCTTTTATAATTAAATACTATAGCCATGTTTGATTTTGATTTGATTTGATTGGTTGAAATTGATTTGAATTGTATGGCTATAATAGTTAATATAAATCAGTGATAAAAATCACCTAGGATATTAAATTGATTTAAAATAATTATGCCAAGCAGTAATAGGGTCGTTTGGACATAAGTCAAGGGTATGATCACACTTAGGGAAAATAGGGTCTATAGTTGTGACAGACCAAATTCAGGTGGTTACATTTGCCCCTCTTTGAATTGATGTGCGAGTAGCGCATTGATTCAAAGAAAGTATTTGATTTTGACTTCAACAAGATTGAGAATCCTGTTCTTGGTTGTTGAACAAAATGTTGATGAGATCAGTCTTGCACTTGATTGAACTAAACTGATAGAATTGATTTTGAACTTGGTTGTCGTCCAAAGATCAATAAAAGATTTTTAAAATACCAATTCTGAACTTGGTTGTCGTCTGAAAATTGATAATATTGATTCCGAACTTGGTTGTCATCTGAAAGCCAATACAAAGCTTCTAGGAACTTTAAAAATCTTCTAAATTGAGGAAACATAAAATATCCAGCTTATGAGAACCAAAGCTTTCTATCCAACAGTTCCCACATTAGTGAAGAAACTGTTATGCCCCTAGTTTGTTTGATAACGAAGTCATTGTGATGTTGTTTCAAGAAAAAATTTAATTGATGATAATGTGATCATGCCCCCTCGGGAATGAAATCGAAGGAAAAGAAATAAAATCCCTTAGTTGAACGAACGGAATCACTTGCAGGAAGCGGGAGGATAAGAAAGAGCGGAATAGAAGAAGGTGCGTTTAAAAATAAACACACAGTTATCAAGTTAAATTACGTGAAAATATGAGTGATAATGATGTTGAGATCAAGATGTAGGAGAAAATGTGCAATTATTACCAATATGGTGAAGAAAGGAAGCAAATTTGCAAGTTTTGTGAAACGGTTGCAAAAGGACACTGTGCTGATGAAAATGTCGTAGGCACCTTCGATTTGGTTCCTGATTGAAGAAAAAAAAGCATGAATGAATTGGTAGTTGTTCAGGAAGAGTTTTAGAAACCCTAAATGTCCCAAAAGACCCATATAAGCCTCCAAATTGACCATTTCACTATTCATTTTGACATTTAGCAATAGCCAATTAGAGAGCTCTACAGAGAAAATGGTGGTCCCCGTGAGGAAGTATCATTTTGAGATGAGCCGACGACATCAGCGCCCAGCCGATTACCCACCGCCAGTAAGTGCTCGATAAACTACCCTATGAATTTTGCATTTCTAAATTTCAAGCATTTTTAAGCTTTTTAGAGCTAGTTAAAGAGAGGATCGCATCTGGGATTCTGGATCGCATCCTGCAAAAGGTGCATCGCATCTAGTTTTCCTGGATTGCTTCCAGTTTTTCTCAGATTCTGTGTCACATCTGGGTTTTCCCAGATCGCATCCAGTTCATTAGGTTGAGACATCTTTTTAACAAGATTCCATCAGTGAATCGTATCCCATATTTCGGGGATCGCACCTCGCATTTAGGATCGCATCCTATTTTTCTAGGATCGCATCTTGTATATGCAATTGTATCTTGCTTTTCCAGAATCGCATTTGGTAAAAGACTTATGTTTTTTATGTGATCTGATATGTTTGCTTTCTGCGAACTAGAAATGATTGAGTAGAATAGGAATATGCCCTCTATGGTAGATAAAATGTTGATGTGTTTCTGTATTTGTCAAATTCAGGCCTATTTTGAGGTAGTCGCCTTTCGAGGCACATATCCTACACGAGTTCTGGCATTGTCTGGCCGACTATTAGATGATGAGCAGAACATCGTGATCTGATGTGGCTTATGATCATTGATAGGTTTACCCGAGATCAGGGTAAACCAAGGGTTGTTGACTGCTCTGGCCGAGAGATGGCACTCAGAGCACAACACCTTCCACCTACCAACTGGGGAGATCACTGTGAATCCAGAGGACATTTGGAGGATTCTACGCATGCCCATGGTGGGTCATGAGGTTTTCTTTGAGTCTCGAGCTGGTGTGGTGATTGGTACTGCTCAGAGGTTTTTCCAAGATGACAGCATAGATCGTAGGTACATGTCATGGGACTACATGGTCGATCACTATGATCGACTAGCTGTATATTTAGTTGGATTGGTAGGTGGCATCCTTATGCCAGATAGAGGATAGAATAGCTTCTTGGTGGGCTAGGTTTGCATGGTCGAGAAGATGATCATCCACCACCGATGATTCACTTGGGGGAGCTGCATTCTGGCTCACATGTACCGAGAGTTGCATGAGATTGTGTACCATCATACCCACAACATGACTGTTGGTATCTTGATTCTTCAGGTATGGGCCTGGGAGCACATCCCTGTGACACAGCCGATTGTTGATAGGCAGAGGACTCTATAGCAGCCATATGTATATATGTATGCAGGTATGTTACAGCAGCCCCACCTGGGCAAGGTTGAGTACTGGCGTCATTTATTTGATGATATGACAGAGGTCGTATGGAGACCATACCTGGACTGCGAGGTATGGACATCGGATGCTTGGCAGGTCCCTTTTTTGTGTCAAAGCAGATAGTTGATTGGCCGTACCAGGTATATTATAGAGCGCTTCCTGGTTACCTAAGTTTTGAGACAGTACAGGCGGTGACAGGGCCGGACAAAGGATGTTATAGTGTATGCACAGATCTGAGATGAGGTGGCTGATTGAGGAGCCTAGCTAACATATGAGGATGTTGCACAGGATATCTGTTACATGGTAGTCATTGACTGGGACCTTTGCCTAGATGTTTAGGATGCAGGGGTATCAGATGGATATGCTACCGATATGCTCCAGCATCCTTTTCTGAGATTTACAGTGCCGGAGGAGATGATTCCTCGTATAGAGGAGCCTTTGGACTATGATCCAGAGGATCGACCCATCAGGGGGAGAGGTGGCAGGGACAGAGCTCCAGGTAGACATGGGGGCCGAGATGGAGGCAGGGATGGAGGCAGAGGCAGTAGGCATCCTCCCCTGGATGATAGACATGATGGAGATGACCGAGGGGGAGGTGGTCAGGCAGTGGATATAGGTGGTGCGAGAAGTAGTGGGCAGAGACAGTCGAGGTACAGATTTGTGGCCCCTCAGAGAGATCTGGGCCATCTACTTACCCCTGAGCAACAAAGACAAAGGAGGCAGAGAGTATAGGAGCAGGACCTTGGCCGAGATGGGGATCCTCTATCGTGATGCGAGTAGGAGAGAGAGGAGCTTAGGGCTCAGATCACAACTTTAGAGGCCAGAGTCACTATGGCAGAGGCTTTATTGGCAAATAGAGATAGACATCTCAAGCGACTGAGAGCTGAGAGAGACGTACAGGCTCAAACTATACTCCATCAGGGACAGAGGGCAACATATTACTATGCTTTGTATCATGCTGTCGTTCCTGATGGTAAGAGGGCACCCACCTTTTCACATATTGCTCAATAGTCAGAGGGAGCCATGCCACCACCTGCAGCGCCATTCATGCCACCCCCTCCTCCTCCTGATCAGGGAGAGGGGGCAGGCCAGAGTTGAGACTATGCCTTGTGTATGTTTTTGAGATTTATACATGTATATCTGGATCCTGCTGAGATCCCATTTTTGTACATTACCTTGATATATATATCTGATTCATGAGTTTTGGCATTTTAATTCTATTCATGCGTACTGACACTCTGTATATGATCTGATACACTTTATGCTGTGATACTCTTTATACTCACTGATACCCTTTATGCTGTTGATGCGTATCATGCTTTGTTGTTTCTAAATTCTGACATGTTTCATATGTAGATGTATCCCTTTTGCTTTTCATAGATGTGGTAAATGTTTTGCACATGTGATGATATCTTGATCTTGTGATGAATGAGTTTAGTTGACAACATCATTTTTAAATGTGAAGGTGATGAATATATTACTGATGTGAACAAATGATATCTATGTGAAAATGCAAATGTAGATATTTCCTTGATTTTCCATTTTATTATGCAGAAATATATGTATGGATGCACTTAGGATGTAGAAGTACCAATGCAATACATGGATGTTTTATTTTTGTATTTTTATTTTAGTTTTCAAATGTATGAAAAATGTATGCTATGGATGATATCAGTAATATAAATGATGTAATTAACTTGATAATGGTAGAAGAATATAGAAACCATGTTTTGAGCCTCAAAGTATCTTATGTTTTGTTATGTACTGCTGGATAAAATGCATCAGGCAATCTCTAAATGTAGCTACATGAAGACTCTTAGGACTTGTCACTGATTTAGCAAATATTGCAACATTTTTATCATCATTGGGCACTTTTCGGAATGGATACCATCAAATAGTACAACTATCACTAATACCCACTGATATTATGATAATATGAATACTATGTTTTATTGAAATGTCAGAAATAGACTTAGGTACCAAGCTATAGAAGCTAGGACATCAAAATAGTCACCT
>MU225079.1:5251499-5264707 GCA_018584345.1 Thuja plicata
GGCTTCGATTAGTTAGTTCTATTTATTTGTGTCATAAAGATTCCTTCCTTTAATTTTTTTAGTATGGAGAAACTTGATTCTTGATAATGGATTGGGACTTCTAAATTCTCAAAATTTAGGGTACCACCTGAACACTTTCCATAAACATACACCAAAAGACAGAACAAAGATCAAACCAAAAATGTAGATATCAGAGATCAACGAAAACTGCTAAGTACAAAGAGAGCTAACAACACAATTTTGTGTGTAAACTGAAAATACAAAATGGAAAGGATAAACAAGAACCCAACACTATAACCTGACAAGGAGGTTATAGTGCAAACTGAAAGAACAATTAAAGAGGAACCCACATGATAGTTCAAACAAGGAGCACTGACAGACAGTCTAACTGACTTCAGAGCATAACTGACTGATAGAAAACTAAAAGTCAGTTGAAGCCCATAAAAAGTGGATCTGACTTCTACGTCAGATAAAACAGTCTTATTCTATTTATAGAATCTTGGTTTGTTTTATAATCATTACTTTAGGGACAAGAAACATGAATGTAAGTGTTTTAATCAGTCTAACTGATTTAAAACACATAGACTAGGAGATCAAGGTAAAGTTGTAAACCTGTGATCTTAGAGTTAATATTGTTTTATGTGAAACTTGATGAGGTCAATCTATCTTATAAATAGATGTTGTAATCATTCATTATATGTGAGGAGATGATGTGAGAATAGAAAAGAGGATGAATGAAGCCTATGAGAACATCTATGGATCAAACTAAAAGTTTCAAGAACTAGAACAACAAAAGGTGAATTTGGTTATCAAGAAACAAGAACAGAGGATACCGAGCAACAAAGGTATTATTCAATCACATTAGGTGATATACTTATTCATGTAATCTTAAATGGATCTGTACTCAGCAATAGGATATTTCATACACCAAGTCAAATTGTGATTTTCTTACATTCTAACAAGTGAAGCAAAGTGTAAAAATTCTTTCAAGGAAGGTAGATTTAACATTCCAATTGTAAATCTCTTAACCGAGTGCACACTAAACAATGTTTCTAAAGCTCTTAATAGAGTAGAATTTTATAGGTCTTTGTCGATACTCCTAATAGGGTAGATCATCAGAAGTGATCAATTTGTAAGCCTTAAATAGAACCTTCTAATTTGCAAATAGTGAAAAATTTGTGGGTGCCATCCCTACCATAGTTTTTACTTCCTAACAGGAGTTTTCTGCGATATCATATCTTGTGTTATGTGCCAATTAATTTCATGAATATTTCTATGAATGTTTACATGTATGGTTAAGTTTATGAATTGATATCTTACATCAAGATAGTATAGAACAGATGGTTGGATGAATAATTGATTACCTAAAGGTTAATTGATAAAAGTATATAAAAGTTTTAGAGGTACTGATTCACCCCTCCCCTCTCAGTACACACTTCCCATTAATTCCAACACTCAATATACCTATGGGCCTCATGGTCTGATATCCAAATTATATCATGGGCATCCATCAAGGATAGATCTTGCACACCATCCAAGTAGGTTGTGACATCTGCACAAACATGTCTCTTCCTAATCTCAGTTGTTGTATCCCTACTCTCAGCCACTAAAATCCTACTCTCTGTCGCAGTGACCCTACTCTTTAAAGCTACAGTTTGTACCTTTGAAGATGCCAATCTAAGACACGGATCTTCTATCTCTAGTTTCAAACACAGAAACTTAAAATAATCATCCTCCTTCCCACCCATGGCCACATCCATCTGACATCCTCCCCTGTACCTCTCAACCCCTCATCCCTAACAAACCAGGAGTCCTCATCGCTTCTCTCACTCCCACTACTGCTACTACCACTGCTAGTGCTAGATGTAGAGGAACCTGACCCAACCTCCTCCACTTCCACCATCTCCTCATCTCAACCCTCACCAATTTCCTCCACTCTCTCTGTAGGAGCAACCCCAGTCTGCCTTCACACCCGCCTAAAAAGCTGAGTACCCTCCTCCTCCAACACAACACCTAAACCAACCCATCCACTCACTCGTGGAAAACCACCTCTATTCCTCACACCCAAACCACCATGCCCAGGATCAGGATCATCATCGTCACCCCTCCCCCAACACATTTATTAAAAAAAGTAGAAATCAATTGAATTTAAAAAAATTAATTATGAGCAATAAATGGACATAGGATATAATACTCACCGCATTGCCTATGTCAGCTAGATGATAGAAAGTACATACTCGATTGGACACATTCACAACTCACAGGAGGCCCACCATCACTCAAAGAAAGAAAGAAAAGAAAGGAAAAGAAAATATGATCTTAGCAGAGAATCAGGAGCTCCAATGTGCAAATATAACAAATAAAAGGCCCTATAAGATATTTATAAGAGATCAAAAACCCTAGTTCCTCAAGGAGCCATATTTTATCCTCCCAGGCCCCATAATCTTTCACAACTAATATCAAGAGCATTTGTAACTATTTTCACAAACTATCGCATGCCCAGACAATACTTTTGCAGTATCAACAAATTGACAATCCTGTCGTGACTTTTCACTCAAATTTGTTGAGGGGGCATAAATACACCTACTATTGTCAGAGCAAGCTGGGGAAGGATCAAAGTATAGGATCCTTTGACACAATGTGATAAGACACAATTTATCAAAGAGGGGCAAATGTAGACACCCTAAAATGGACATACTTGCGTCCTTACATTAAAACACTAATTTTCATCTATTAATTAATGGTTTTTTAATCATTAATTAATCATCTATTTCTTCTAAATCCATTCCTCAAATCATTTAATCATTTCCCCAAAATTAATCAAATAATTTATTTTATTTAATTAATTAACCTTAATTAATTAATCTTCATTATTTAATTAAATTCAATTTCCTAAATTTTAAATTTAAATATTTAAACTTATTAATTAATTCTTCTAATTAAACTAATTTAAGTTCACTCAATAGTTTAATTCTAAATCAAAAAGAATTCAATTACCTCATGTTTGAATACTTTAATTAAAAAAATCAATTAAATATTCACATAAATCCAATCTTCAATTCAAATAGGTAACTGCAAATGACCTCTTCAGTTCAAAAAGATAACTCTTAATAAGCTTTTTAGCTAACTAAACATTACCTCTTCTCTCCAAGTTGAAGAGGAGGAGTAAACTGGTTGCTTTTTAGTTAACTAAACATCCCCTCTTATCTCCAAGTTGAAGAGGTGGAGTTTACTGGTTGCTCCATAGTTAACTAAAACACCACCTCTTCTCTCCTAGTTGAAGAGGTGAAGTTTATTGATTACTTCTCCAAGTCTTTCTGATCTCAATTGTTCATCCTCTAATTTCTTGTATCGATGTCAACCATCCAAATCATTTTCTATTTTCTATTTTCATTTGAAGGATCTAGGATTTCAATCTTTGTACACACTTACTCTACAGGATTCTTGCGAAGCATCAAGCATTCTTGTAATCATATCGATATCATTTTCTCAACACTCCCAAGTCACAGATGCTATCGATACCAATACTGAGCACCATTCATCTAGCACTTCAGAAGAAGTAAAGAGAAGCAATGGAAGCCTCGAGCATCTTGGTTTGCATTCATTTGTTTTCTCTTTGATTGCTTGTTATTTTATTGTCCATATATTCATTCTTAGTAGTTTTGATTTCTTTCTCCTATTGCAAATTAGTGCTACTAACCCTCATTATTCGAGTGCACAGGATTGCACCTACACAGTATGAAATGCAGAAAGAAAATGGGAGGGACATTACAAGTTGCATCTACATAAAACATCAATCCTACGCATGTTATTCTTGGAGAAATCCCTATCAGTCAAAATTCATTTATATATACTTTCATGAGTGTTACATGTATTTCCCAACCATCTTCAATAACCACTTACTACAATGTCCCACTTTCATATTCGAATGATCCATCCATTTCCCATAATATTCTACATCCTTCAATATCAAATATGTCCAATACCAACCTATCCACTAAAGCAACCATCAATAACCTAGCCCATAGTGTTTCATCCTTACAACAAAAATTATCTTCCATAAGCTAAACTAAATTCAACATTCCAACTTGTGACATTACTGGCCCACTTTCCCAAGACATTATTCATGACATTATCCTTCAAAACATGGAAATCCCCCATTTGGAGACATATAATAGAAAAGGTGATCCCTTGAATCATTTGAAAACATTTCAAACCTTGTGTAGTGACTTCTTAAATGATCATAGACTCATTGTTAAATTGTTTGCTAGAACATTTAGAGATGAGGCCTTGCAATAGTTTTGTAATTTTCCTCCTTGGTCTACTGACTCTTTTTCAAAAATGGGCTAATGTATTTATTTAGGAACTTTGAAATAATATTGGTCCTCAAATTTCTTTGACTGATTTGATTTATTGAATGCAAGGAGTTAACTAGAATTTGATCTCATGTTGTTCTCTTTGTTAGTAATGAATATAGTCATGATTGACTATAAAAAAAGTAATCAATATAGAAACCCTTAGATTTGTGTGATTGAAACGCTTAGATTTGTGAGACAGAGGAAAGTGCATGAAATAAAAAGGAAGAAAGGGAAATATGAGAAATAAAGAGAGCATGTGACATTTCTAGAAGTAATGTCAATGTTTTTCCTATTTTGACATGTATGTGACTATTTTTTAATGGACACTTGCAAAGATGATGAAGGAGAGATACTATGATTTTAGGGTTTTCCAAAATTTGAATTTTTAATTAAGGTTTGATGGAATATACATATAAAAAAGAGCTATAAGTAACAATTTTTTTATTTCAAAAATTTGAAGTATGTTAGAAGATTTGGAGTGATAAGGAAAAACAAGGTACAATTCAAAAGGTGGTTGTGTTTTTTGTTTCTCTAGTGAAGTAAAATCAAAATACCTATTAGAAAAACTATGATTTTAGTATGGTTTATCATGTTATGGGAATATACAAGTCATTGTTGATTCAAGAGAATATGCAACTTTAGATGATTGTATAGACAATCTATCTTCTTACCAGCATTACACATGAAAGAAAATTTGTGAGATTTGAATTGGTTTTTCATTCACTAGAGCTTATCTGGTTAGAATGCCTTATGTGCTCATACCTATTACAAATAATTCACACTAATGGAAATATAAGGAACCTATTGCACATCAAAGTTTGATTTAAATGTGTTATGGAGATACAAGGTTTGAAAATAATTATACTTAGGATTGAAGTCATTATTATTGTCATGGGGAACCAATTTAATGCCACTGAGGTTGTTTATGATGATCTTGCAAAATAAATTGTTCAAAAGTATGCTATGAATGGTTTTGATTTCTTTCTTGGAGGTTTTATTGCTTCATTTGATACTATTATTGATGATTAAAATATAACAAGGTTATTTTTTAGGCTGGTGTCATTAGAGGATGGAAGAATTTTCATCATCTCAAGTTAGATTCTCACTTTGAGATGGTGTCCTACTTGAGAAGCCTATTTGGCATTTTGGGTTTATGCTTTTCATTTTTCTTTCCTTTTTAAAATGTTGAAAATTTTGAAGAAGACATGTGCTATGAAGATTCATTTCAGAGAGAGGTTCGGGGTTCGATGTTGAGCTCAATATGGAATATTGTTTAGCAAGCTTCAGAGTATACAATCAAGAATTCTACACTTTTTTAGTAATTAGACAATGATGGAGATCCATCATATCTCTTAGGCATCATTGTTGAATAACTCAAGATACTATGATTTGAGAGTTTGAGATTGAGAGATCAAGAACACACTTGAAGCTACAACTTTACAAGGGTCAAGAGACAGCTTGATGGATCCCAACTTTGTTTAGGATTTTCTTCTCTAGGAGAAGATATTTCTAAAAATATGTATTCAATTTATGTAATCAAAAAGTTTTGTTATGTTAGCCTTGAGGAGGGGTCCCTTGGCTAGGTGAATCTTGATGTTTTGATGGTATATTTGTAGGAACAATGTAAAAGGGGGGGATGTTGGTGTAACAATCAATATTACATTTTCTATTTAACTATCAGTGTAGTTATGTAAATATTTGCATATAGTCACATCAGTTGTATTTTCTCATCTATGTAAACTTCTTATATTTGTAATGCATTATTGAATCAATCAAGGTTTTACCAATTTCTATCATACTGAACCTTGTTTCCCAACATTACACTTCTAGTAAAGTGATGACATATAACTGATTGAATGGTTGACAATATTAAGTTGAAGACAATGCAAGACATTAAATCAGTTAATGGTTTGTATTGTCATTGATGTCAACTTGATATCATTTGTATGGTCATACCAAAGACTTTAGAGAAGCAATAGAACAAAGGTTATGCTTTCAGCAATGCATAAAATTCAAGTATTCACTAAGTGACAGACTACACCGATGGAGTGCACACCATCAGTAAAGACAGAGAAAAAGTCACAGTGATGCCTGACGAGCAGAAGACAATATTGCCCGACAAAGTAGAATCACAAGATGCCCGATGAGCTAAAAATAGTGTTTCCCGACAAGAAAGATCCTTTGATGCCCGACAGACAGAGATCCCGAAGCTAACTGAAGTTGAACCGATGGAACTGGCAGTTGTCACTGGTGACGAATTGCAATATTGACCGACAGAATAGAGAGATAAAAAAATGACAAAATATCTAGCTGGCAGAGCTAAGAGATAGACTTAACTGGTTGTTTTATTTTCTTAATTCAACCACCGTTAAGTAATTGAATCAAAGATACTTTATACAGTTGGCAAGAAGATAACTATGAGATAAAATAGGTGTTAAAGCATAAATCAATTTGGCTAGATTATTTTTCATGCCAATAATCAAGAATCAAGAACCTATAATTAAGGAATATTATGTATATTTAAGAGACAAGCATAATTCATTTTTGCAAGAAATCAGATACACGGGGGAGTGAACTGATAGAAGATGCTGAAGAGAAACTGATGAAGGATGAACTTCATACAATCCTGATCAATCAAGCTAAGGAAGAGCTAAGGAATTCTATAGACACCAATGAACAGAAAAGCATAAAATCACAGAGCAGAAAGAGTTAAGTACAAAGGAATTGAATTGATACATTGATCAGAAATATATTGTAAGTAAATAGATCTGAAAATCTACAATTAAGTTGCATTAGAAATAGGTCACTTTGTTTCAGTTTAACCATTGAAGCATTCAGTCTCTTAACAGAGTAGGACTTAACAGTCTTTTGTAATTGAGGTATATCCTAATAAATTACCAGAAGATTGACTCATGATAGTAGCATAGGTCTTACCTAAATCCTATTGACAGTCTAAGAAGGAGGCTGATTTAAGGATGGTAGTAAGATTAGCATAAAGCCTATTGACAGTCATGAGATTGATTCAAGGATCGTAGCATAGATGGAAGATACTAAGTGACAACCTATGTATTGAAAATCCTCTAACAAGTTTGCACTTAACAGTGTGTTTGTAACCTTTAACAAGGTTGGCTCCTAACAGGGCTCACTTCAGAAGAGTGAAAATTTGGGGTACCGGTCCTAGTGGTTTTTTCCCTTAACAGGGTTTCCACGTTAAAATCCTTGTGTTATATGTGTATGGTTTATTACTTTATTGTTTTACATTCTACATATGCATTTATGGATTGATTGGTATACTCTGCATATTTACTGAGCATCGGTCAATACAGTTTACTGCTTATCAGTTATTGAAGAGAATCAGGACAGACAAGGTAAATCGACAAACAGTTATTTATTTGTTTCAAGTATTTCAAAGGCATACATCATGTTGGGATTTAATAATTTGAGAAGTATTGATTGGTGGATTAAAGAAAAAAAAAAAAGGATAAATTTTTGAGGCCACTGATTCACCCCCCCCCGCTCTCAGTTATTACTAACAGTAAAGAAACCTCTTGTGAAGTTTTCCCTTGTATTTAGAGGAATTGATTAAGTTTCTTTTTGAGTGGATTGGATTTGGTTGTGACTTTCATCCCACTCCTTATTCTAAAAATTAGTGGTTGGTTTGTCTAGTTGAGGGTGCTATCTCCTAGTTGTTCCACTAAAGTTGTGGTATTTTATGGTATATATTTGAATTGTTATAGTTTCTTAGTGTGGGTCTGAGGTTTATGATTACCTCATCCTTCATTTGTGTTGTGTCATGAGAGAGTGTGATCATGAGTTAATACCTAAATTTTATTTGAGTTTCATTCTTTTCTAGTAGGTTCATTGTGTTGATTTCATCTTGTGACTACTAAGTCTTCTAATAGTGATGTGTTCATTTATGTTGTTTATATTTCAAATAAAATTTATTCAATCAATTTTTTCCTAGTTGTGTGGCTTTAGGCATTTCACGCACATCACTAAGAGACTATACATCAAGTTGTCCATATCTACATGATACACTTTAATCTTAGTCACCTCATTCTCTGACCAAGGACAGAAATGTCTCTTCTAGCTCTCTCTTTTTTGAGTTGTATGAATTAGTTCCTTCTTTATTATTATCTTTAGACCCTCAAAGGGAAAGTTTTCAAATGATTAGGGATAATGAATTAAAAATAATTTGGAATGAAAATTTAATCAATTACGTGCATAGAGAAACATGCAAGATGAAAGTAGCGAGGTGTGACACAAATTTTGAAATACCATAACTTTAGGCTATGGACATCTACAAGCACCAAATGGTCGACCACAAGAATGTTTTTATAAAATCCTAAGGCTAGATTGGAAGTATAATTACATTTTGAGCACAAACACTTGCTTGGCATTACTTCTTTATAAATAGAAGCACACCTTTTCTTTTCCCTTCACCTTTATGTCATCTCCTTTAAGAAAAAAATAAAAATAAAAATACACATATAGGTTGTGTCTTCCAAAATCCCTACTAAAGCATCACAACACCATAGACTTGAGATTTTCTAAGTCTATCAAATAAAGACCTCACACATGCCAAATAAATACAATCTAGTCTCATTCCTATAAACCCATGCCACCTTTGATCTCCAATCAATCCAACCTTGTGCTAAATTTAAACATCAGTATTGAATACTTATAGGAGCTAGTGGCTACATAGTAACATTATTGATATGCTAAGTCATTGTAATTGTTCTCAATCCTAGAAAAACTGAGATAATAGAAACTCGTAAATTTAACCCCTATTTTTGACCTAAATTTTCAATGAGGCATTATATTTATTTGTCTCGGTTGGATTATAGAAGGAAATTTTTTATTTATTTTTAATTAATGCCCATGTTCATTGAAATTAAGATGAACATGGGTGTTGGTCGTAATTTCGATGAACACGGGCATTACTTAAAAAAATATCAAAGATTTCTATTTGTTATGTTTCCTTACATGCACACGGAGGGCACAAAGGGTGGAAGAAGTGAGGGAACAAAGGGCACAAAGGTAAGATCTACAATTTCTAGGCTCTTTCTGTGTCTTTCCATTAGATGGGAACTACTGGGGGATTAGAATGCAGCTTTCTTTCATTAATATATATCTATATATCTTTATGTAAAATATACTAACAATTGTTGCATGTTTTCATATCAAGGGATCAAGTTACAACCAACCTAGGAGGCGGGGGCATTATATTCTTCGGGAGCTAGGTCCTCATCAGTAATTTATTCTCTTTTCTTCTTATCTTGAGCCTTCTTCCTTCAATATTCTTTTCTTTTCTTCTTTGATTGACGGTTCCCATCTCCCTTGTCCTTAGTTCTTCTTTGTCCTTTGGGAAAATTTAGCTCAATCTATGTCTTTCTTCTTTGGAGGACTCCTATAGACACTACTTCAATATCAGTCACCTCCTTTTCTAACCATCTAATTGGCGTGAGAGATTTCTTCATCATCAAAGATTTTTTCCATTGTACCACTTTTATCCCATAAGCTCTCATTTCAAAAGAAGTCAATCTGGAATAATGCTTCTTTCTCATATCAAATTTGTCTTGTAATTTGTCCCAGTAATCCTCCAACACCATCTTGTGAGTAGGGAACGTGTTTGGCATATGGGTTTTAAATTTCCCCTTTGGGTCATAGAAATCTCTTTCAAGATACAGTTTAAAATTCATAGCCTCTAGTTCATATGTGTCTGTTCTCACCATCTATTGGCACAATCATAATACCCTATCTGAAAAGGAAACTTGACTCCTAGCTTATGTTTTAAAGTAAGGAGGGATTGTAGCTCAAAAACTTTCCTAGTGAGCTCTAGGAGTATCACTTTATCATTGCAACACCTTGGTAGGAGGAAGGGCTTTTGATGAAAGCCACTTAATTTGATTTATGTGGACCTCGGGTTCTGGATGAACCAAGTACCCCATTCTTCTATTAGCTCCATGGATTCCTTAGTCATTCTATAGCATACATCTCCTATTAATTTGTTGATTACAACATATATGTAGGCATCATTTACCCTTTTATAGAGGCTCTTGACTGCCATGTATGGTGGTTGGGTAAACTAATCCCAAACTCTGTTCATTCCAAGGCCCTCCCCTCTATAACCTTGTGTATCCAATCTGGGAAATTTTCCCATCCTTGCAATCATCCAGAAATACATATGAGGTCATGAAGAATTTCTTACTTGCTCCTACTCACACAGATGATCATGAATAGTGTCAGATTTGAGCTGAGATTTGTCAAAATACTCATCTCCCTTCAAGATGATAATGTTGTACATATGCATCCATGGTTGGTAATGTGTAGACTTCTCCTTTCCAAAGGCCTTACTTAGCATTCTTATCAAGTTGGCCACTACATCTTTAAAGTCTGATTAGTGAATTGAATCTGCCACCTTTAATTGCAGACTTCCTCTCTTCTCTCACCCATAGCTTGTTTAGGTGTCATGTTTTTCAACATTCATATAATATTCTTCTAGGGATAGAAGCTTTCTCTGCTGACATGAAATAGACTTTTAGTTTCTCTCTATGAGCCAACTGCCACATGGTCATTATAATCAATAAATTTCAATTATTGGCATTTAATTATGAATAGAACGGGAGTAGAACCCTACTCCTTGTATGCTTATAAATAGAAAAATATAAAGAAACATTTTTTAAATATTTTAAACCACCTTTTTTGAAGAACCATAGCAGTCACAATTATGCATTTTTTTTAAGGGCCCTATACCTCATTTAATATTGTCTCGTGGATAAAAAAATACCCATGTAATTCAAATCTGTAGGAGTTTTAATACTACTAGAGAGGGCAAATTTCCTTCATGCACCTTAGTGGTTTAAAATTAGTCCTCTGATATGTAGTTCTTTATTATTGCAATACCTTGATATTCCATTTTACACCTCAAAATTTTGGATCACATGCTCAAGCATTGAACTCAATTAAAATATAACTGCAAGCTCCTCTACCATTCATGTTGCAATTACTTAGATATAAATTGCTTCAGCAACTGAAAGCTTGAAAGGACAATTTTTTTTAATTGAAGTTTGGTTAATGTTTACTTTGGTATTTACCTCTTGGAGGTAAATACAATAAACATATCCTTTTATAATAGTCTATTATTAACTACTATGCAAAAATAAAGGCATGAGAATTTATGAGCATAAGGAGCATTCTTCATTCCTAGTTCCATGAAATTGATGAAAGTTCTTTACTGGCCCACATGGAAAGAGGGTGGGTTTTTCACATGCCCAAAATGGTGTGAGATTACACTAACACATTATATTCAATTTATGATGAGGTTAGAGCCACATCATTCTCCTATCTGAACAACATACAGACCACAAAATGAGATTTACCAAATATGGCCTTTTGGGATTCAATTTTCTAATTTCAACATCTAAGTTCGTATCTTCTGACGGTTTGAATCTGATATAAAAGAAATAATTATATTTATATTGTCAGCAGTCGTGTAGGCCTCAAATTGATAAATATTAAAAAAACAAAATTAGAGTATAAAGTTTCAACAAATGGTAGTAAATGATATTGTTGCCAAAGAATGCAGTTGGTCATTCAAAGGCTACTACAAATATTTAGTTTGCAGCATAGAAGCTGTATTGAGAGATTGACTTGGTCAATATCACCCAGTAATTCTATATGACTGTAAACATGATTGCATGCAAAGAGTCATCCCAATATGAAAACTGAGTTTAATATAGTATTTTTGAGCAACCTGCCCAAATTATCTTGCATTCAAATAATAAGATAATTTAGAGGAATCAGTGAAGTCAGTATTTCCTTTCAATATAAATGCACACCTTGACTTTCTTCAACAGATCTTTAGCTACTGCATTAGTTTTGAAAGGGTTTCATACAAAAATACAAAAAACTTGTCTAAATCTAGGTCACCTACAATATTTGGTTCAAAGCCTTGGAGAGAGATGGTTGACATCAGTGGGATGCAATGCTCCTTCTGCATAATCTGTTGCTAAATCTTGCATAGTAGCATAGGTCCTGGTAAGAAGATATAATCAAAATCTATCATATGACACATGCAAAGGCTTGAACACTTCTCCATAAAAGAAAATATGAATAACAGAGCATTATTTAGACACAACTAAGCTAAATAGAGACCAAACAAAGTGATATGTCCAGAAAGAAAACATGTATATGCATAAGAAAATAAATTACAACAATGAATGAGAAGAAAATGACAAGCATGCAGGAAAACATGAACCAGAAAATAAAAGTTGTGGGCAATCTGTAGGGTATCTGGTCACAAGCATACTTACTTGTTACCATCATTTTCCTCCATGCGTTGTACTTCAAACTTTTTAAACGATGGAAAAATAATGTATTGAATGTACTCCAAGCATGGATTCCCTTCAACTACCTTTGGAGGACAAAACAATTTTTTTATCTTCACATTCACTTCTGCCTAAAAGAAAATTTGTATTAAATGTTATATTTAATATAAATCCACAATTCTTACAAAAGAGATAAGCCATTCTATTTTTACTTCCTCCAATTTCCTTTCAGCCTAGTTGTATATGTAACATATCAAATCTTCCTATAACATTCATTTCTTTTCCACTTGAAGAGAGACTTTAAAATACTTCAGCATTATCAACTTGATTCATTTGAATCTACAAGTTGTTTCCCACAATAGCCTTTGCATCTAAACAAGATGCAGAAGAAACGGATCTGTAACACTTTCACAGTAAAATGGCTTGGAGGATCTGTGTGTCCTTATAAAATTTCTGATAGATTGTAATGAAAAGTACAAGTTATTAGTTAAAAGATTTATAGTTAGGAAATTATGTAGAA
>MU225079.1:5264769-5277858 GCA_018584345.1 Thuja plicata
AGTTTTTATATTAGGTAAACTTTCTAGAATATAATGAGCTATTAGTTAAGTATTTACCATAAGGTGTTTGTGCATTTTAAATCAAGGATTTTTAAGATTTCAGTAATCAATTCTTTAGTAGTTCTTTTTTTATATGGAGAAAATTTTAATTACACCTGGAAAGGAGAAACACAATTAATATGTAATGACTAAGGCTAAGTTTCCCATTGGGTATTTCTTTTTTACCCCAAGTTGGATACAACTATCTAGCATTGCCTTTGTTGAGCTCAAAAAGAGAACTTATATAGTCACAAATAGTTGGTTCTAAATCCTTTGGCATCGTACTGTTAATTTTTCTTTCAGTTTAAATTTTGCAAGCTTTGCCTTATTGTGATTGTGTTGTAAATATTATCACCCATTATTTATGGATAATGTCTTGAATTCAGGTGTGGATTTCAAGTTGAAGTTGTTGAAGATTTGATTCTGAGCAGTTGATTGATCGTATGTTTGTCATTGATGACAACATATAATACACAACAGTAATTCTGTGTGAACTTATTTGAATGATGACATGAAGACTTGTGTGGATAGATACAAGTTTTTTACATGTTTATTATGTTATGTTCATACACGCAGACCCAGATATGATGTTTCAGTAAAGTTATGCAATTCTATTATTGGCAGTTACAGTTATGGAAGTATAACTGTTTAGGGCCGACGTATATAATGTGTTTCATGAGTTGTGCCTATCTTCAAGATATGTGTGTTTATATTCATGGTCAGGTATGATTTAACTATCTTTGGTTAAATGTGCTTATCATATTACATCAAGATCGTGTTGTTTGAGTTGATTTGGTGAAGCTGACTCAATGAAGCATCACGTCTATTCAGCATTGACTTGCGCGGACTTAATATTGTTTGTGTGCTTAGTTAAGCCAACTAAGATGTTTTTGAAATGTTTCTAAGAGCTTACATGACCTTTTAATTTGGAGAAGATACTTATAGTAGTTCAATTGTGATACGCTAAGTGTGAATGATACAAAAAATTTAAGAAAGATGTACAGAGTAGATTATCAGAGTTGGTTCATTCGTCAAGCGTCTATGTGAAGAAGAAGTGAAAGATTGCAATACACTAGAACTGATCAAGACAATAGGCCTACTCTATAGTTCATCATCAGATATAGTGCATATATGTTATTCAGAAGGTTGTAGCCTTCACCATCAAGCAATGAGCTTTTGGACAGTGAGTCCACCACCCCTAACAGGGTTATTTGTAAAAGACTCGTAACAGGGTCCGACCCTTAACCAAGTCTCTATACTTATTGCATTGTAATGTACAACTCCTAATAGGGTTGAAATATCTTCTAATAGGGATTACTACAAACTAGTATAGTTTATTGTGGGTGCTAATTCCCACCGGAGTTTTTACCATTTGGTTTCCCCGTAATCAAATTGTGTGTTGAGTACTGTGTTATCTGATTAAGCATTTACTTTGTTGTTTACTAAATTTAAAGGAGTAAAAATAACTAAAGTAACTGATAACTGATTCACCCCCACTTCCCCCCCCCACCCCCATCTCAGTTATCCTTTGGGACTATTCTAACATAAGTTTCTAACTATAGGAGGGAAAATAATTAAGCTAACAATTTGGGACACAGGTTGGTGTTTACTACAAAAATATTACCCATTGTCATACCAGTAGCAGGATTTTTCTTGATCACCATTTTATTGATACTCATACATCTTTTATTGTTTCATAAGTTACAAACATAGTTTCTAGATGAGGATTTATTGTCAAAGGATCGGTCATAAATAAGAAGAGAAAATATTGATTTCAAAGGGCTAGCTATAACAGTGATATTCATTAGTTAGAGAAATAACAATGAATATATATAGAAAAATAGACAATATAACACCATAACATCAAATGTATAAGACAATGATAAGATAAGGAGTCAGGAATGAAGGAATCGGTGCCATATATAGTAAAAGTTTTGCAACAGTGTAAATTTAGTCAAAATAATATCCAAATGATTGTTGATAAGACACATGAAGTTGAAAGAGTAATAGTAGATCGTCAAGAGGAATGTGAAAATGCTTAAAAAAGAGGGGAATTTTTTTTCCAATGATAGCACACATCTAATATATTGCAGTCCAAGATTATAAATAGTGATCTTGAATGGTAATGAACAATGGTTTCACAAAAAATTGGTGATATCAAAAGATAGGGATAGAGATTCTTCCAATTAGTTACTAAGAACTAAGTTTTTATCTGACTTGCTATCTTGGTTGTTCAATTGCTTCTGATTACTTCAATTGATAACTCTATTCTAGCCTTTAGATAGATTAGAGAGTCATTTAAGACTTCCTCTCTAACCTTCTATTGTTATTGCTATTTATCTTCTTTGGAAACTGGATATTATGCAAATGTAGAGATATTGATTGTATTTAATTGATGAGGTACTAGGTTGTATGCTGCAAATTCTAATTCTTATTTGGGTTTTATCTGATGGGAATGATAATTGTCAATCAAGTTCAACTAGTCTTGGACAACCACACCCAACAATCTAAAAAGATAGATTGCTAGATAGAAAATGTCCATACATACACACACAAAGCTGATTCTTGAAACAATCTTCTAAATATTATTTCACATTTTACATCTCTTGAAAGATTTACAAAAGAAATAAAAGAACATGAGTGACTAGAGGCTTGTATTTGTAATTAATAAGAATAATCTATATTTTCTTCAATGATCCAAGAGGCAGTTGTTTCTTAATTGCAATTTCATGTAATCCCTTGGTAACAAAGTTGTCTCTAAGAATTAGTGTGCATCCACCATTAATGACTTCCTCAACATTTGGGCTTAAACTCAAGAGTTTGAAAGGTATGGATTAGTGTTTTACTACTTCTACAAACTTTCTGAGCTTCTGCTCATTCAAGCATCATTACATCTTTTTTATTCATTACATGTAAGAGCTCTGCTAAGCTACACTTAGAAAAGAGTAAATGTAAAACACAGACCCATTCATGATATAAAAAGCACACCATCAATAATTCAAGATATAAAAAGCATACTATCAACAAAGGAGAGGGAGTATTATAAAATATTATTTTTTGAACTAACCACAATATTGGGGAGACTGCAAATTTTACATTAGCTGAAGAGTACACTAAAAATTCATTCAAATCCAAGAAAGATCATTGCTTTCAATGCTTGTTGAGATATGACTGTTGAATGAAGGATTTAAAGTTGATAGAAGCATCTGTCAGATATTAATGTACATATTGAGGATGAACAATTGACTACATTTGTTGAGGTTGTTAGATTATAATCTCCAACAAAGTACAAGTATGAAGATTATGTAGAAAATGCATGTAATTTTTGAAGATCAATAACTAATTGTATAAACTATCAGAATAGATAACAAAATAAAAAACAAGAATTCCTTAACTGGAACAAATATGAACTAAAAATTAAGAAGAAACTAACTATCACCCATAAATTTTTGCAAGTAAGCAGTCCCTAAATATTTCTTTAACATAGCTATGAAATAACAGTGTCATAAGGTTTAATAGTAAATTAAAAAAGTAAAGCGAGACAATAATGTAAATCATGGTGGGCTGAAAATTCTACTGATTTTAAGTTGGAAGTGAATGTTTCATGGAATATCCTTTGAAATATCAATAAAATTTTAGAAATATGGAAATAAATACATGTGAGTAGAACATTATAATCTTTAATGACCGACCACTATTTTCAAAAGTCCTGGTGCTAATTAGGAGCCTATGAAGGCAGACTGGAATTTTATTTAAGCATTTTGCAAGATTCAAAGAAGTCATTGGCTCCGCATGCACTCTTTAAGCCAGACTCTCTTGCTTTAGCTAAAACAAAATGTATTTTGCCCTAATTGTAAGTTGGGGCACGTCATATATATTAGAAGGATCTTAGAAAGTTTACATTTGTCACAAAAAAATATCTAACTTACTAATAACAACAACAGTACAATGACAAAGAAAATAGAGTTCCAACATCATTTTTAACAAAAATATTGTATTTTATGAAATAGTCTCCAAAATTTCTCACCACAGACTTCATAGACACCAAATCTTTAGAATGACCTGTTAATAATAATAATCACGTGTGGTTGCAATTTTTTATATATTATATTCATTATAAGTAAATCTTTCTCTAGATGAAGGGTCTGCCTCCAAATCTTGCTCTGGTAAATGTCTTGACTACTCTAATTCTTGAGCTACTCCAATCGTCGATGATGAGCCTACTTCAAGATGGGATCGAGGGTTGACTTCACAAATTTAAGGGTCTACAATTTTAAATGTCTACAAATTTAAGGGTCTACAATTGACACTCCTAGTTGTCTTGTGTCCAACTTATGTGGATATTCACCACCAAACCTTTCTCAGAATAGTCACTTTATCTCCAATAATATCAAAGTGGATATGCCGAAGTGGATATTTTATATTTTATATTTTATTTTATTTCCATTCCTATCAAATATGAATAGCATTCCTATCAAATATGAATCATGATTAGATTAAATGTACAATGCTTTGTAGTCAAAATCTATTTAATGGATTTACGCTTGATTTTATACAAGATAGTACTAATGCTACTATGTTTATATTTGATGGATTACAACGTTAATATCTTAATTTAGAGTATGGGAGACAATTTTTTGGTATCATTATAGCCCGAATATTTTCCTGTGAAGAAAGACCATGTCTGACAATATGACCCTAGAACAAAATAAGGAGACAATTGCTAGATTGTGGGCTAATTTCAAAAGAAAAGGTGATGGAAAATGTTATTGTCCTTGCAAAAAATGCAAGGTCTTAAAGACTCGAAGATTTATAGTCAAAACAATTGAGAAACATTGTAGAGAGCATCGTCACTTTGAAGGGGGGCATGATTTTTGTCCATTGGTAAGTATTTCAATATATTGTTTTAACAATTTATATACCTAAGAAATCAATTGATGATGAGATCATGGTCATGGTTAATTTAATGTCATCATTTTGATATAGGTTTAACCACCCTCGGCTACTTGTTATGGACCATAACAATCCAGAGAATGTGAATTTCCAAGTGGAGGAACATGGATGTGTGAATATCTAGGGAGAATATAATGATTCCATGGAAGAAGATGATCCTACAATAGAGAACACAATTGAAGATGATGGTATTGTTGCAGCTGATCACGTGCCAGCGAATACGATTGAAGATTATAGTACTGGTGCAGCTGATCATGATGATGAAGATGACCTTGATTTACCTATACTTGAGAAGGCATGTGAGCCCCTATACGAAGGCTTCCAAACAACTCTTTTGTCCATTGTATTGTTTTTGGTGAACTTCAAAGTTTTGAATGGTTTATCCAACGTAGCAATGTCACGAATGTTAAGGTATGTCATATATGTCATCTTTTTCACCTATTTTAGTCATGATTTCCTTATTGTTAACAGAGGGTGAATTATGTATGCTAATTATATCTTTTGTCGTAGGTTGGTAGGTGAGTTTTTGTTACCACCATCCAACATTCTACCTCGCTTATACCGGGAACTATCTGCCATTATGAAAGATATAGGGATGGAGTATCAAACAATACATGCATGTCCCAATGATGATATTATATATCATAAACAACATGAATTTGCAACACAATGCTCTAATTTTCATATTAGTATATATCAAACAAATCAAATAACAAAAAAGGTGCCTTGCAAGGTTCTCCGATATATTCCCATTATTCCACATCTACAATGATTATTCAGGTGCACTACCTTGGCACAATTTATGGATTATCATGCACGCAATAGAAGTCGAGATGAAATTATGTGATTCCCTGTGAATGGTTCTGCATTTAAGGACATAGAGGAAACTTGGACACAATTTAAAGAATAACCTCATAATCTCAAGATTTCATTGGCCGCGGACGGTGTAAATTCATTTGGAGAGATGAGATCTTTTTACTTGGTGTGGCCTATTTTTGTTATCAACAATAACATTCCTCCTTGGATGTCCATAAAGAGGGAGCACATAATGTTGGAACTGATTTTTCCATGTATTTTTTCATTCAATATTTATCTAAATTTATTCATAAATACCGCATCAAAATGATAATAATTATGTAATGTTTCTGTTCATTCAACCAGGTAAGTACCAAGTTAAATATATGAATGTATATATTGAGACCCTTATCGACGAGTTGTTTGATTTATGGAATGGGTTCACTATGTATGAAATCTCTAGACCAATAGCACAAAGATAGTTTCAATTCCATGTAATACTTGTATGGACAATACATGATGCCCCTAGGCTAACACATTTTTGTGTATGTTCTCTTGTTAACACCTCTTTTTTGCTATGTTATAGTGCTAACACATCTTTGTTGTACATCTAAGTTTGTGCATGATAATTGTAATTATAAAAATCAACATATTCAATCCAATTATACATGATCTTGTAGGTCTTCAGACAAAGGGAAAATTTGCATGTCCATTTTGTGGTCCAAAGATGAAATCTCATCATTCAAAAAGTTTAGGAAAGCAGGTGTTCGATGAGTATAGGCACTTTCTCCACAGAATCATAAGTATTGAATTACCAAAAAACATATTTTCAATGGGAAAGAAGACACTCCATCAAGGCCACAAAGAATGACACCTCGCCTATGGAAGTTGGAATACAATAGAATAAATCGATGAGGCAATGCCATTCAATCTGATGGTTTTTGTTTGAAATTTATATTTTGATGCTCATGAAGGTCATCAAGGCATCAATGACCAACTTCCAAAAGGACAAAAAATTTATCCTAGAAAATTTATCAAGTTTCCATACTACGAGCACCTCCCGATCATGCATTTGTTTGATGCTATGCATATTAGAAAGAATGTAACAAAGACATTATGGAAATTATTGGACGAAAGGCGTGATAAAGAATTTTTTTCAAAATTTGTAGTGACATTGAAGATTCTAACCATGCATTGAAAAATGTCATTTGATCAAATAACAATGGAGACCATATTGATATAAGTGTCCTTCCTTGGTTATTATTGGAGCAACAAAGCAATGCTATAAAATAAGTCATAAATATTTCAATTTCCCACAGGGTTTGCTGCAAACGTCATTGTCGACTGCAATGTTGGCAACAAGGAGCATGCAAACATCCATGTTTGCATAGTCTATACCTGGTAGGTCCTTGTTTTGCTATATTTGATTATGTGTTAGTTATGGTTTGGTTTTTCACTTTAATCTTGGATCAATTTCATAGTGGAATAATTTTGTGTAGTAAAAGATACGCCTCCTCAGGATACAGAGACCAATACTAGTGATAATTCAGTGACGTTTCCTGGATCTACCCATGTTGCTAGTACATGAAAATTACAAATGTCATTGTTGTTAAACAATGAAGATATGATTCCCTTAAAATTACCTAAGCTTCCAGGTACTTTAAAATTGCTATTATTTATATTCTAATTTTAATTTACTTATTCATAACTCCTTTTGGATTGATGATCCCATGATGTGTTTGCAGGGAACGATGTTTTTTATGAAAAGCTTAATGAGATGACATTGTCTTTATTCGGGCCCACCATACGTACAATGTGGAACATCATATGTTAACTAACCCTATCACACTGCTTTGATTTCATATAATTTCTAGAATAATTTTCCTTTCATTGATTTGTTGTAGTATATTCAAGGTACGCAACTTCAGTCAATTTTTTTAGTTAACAACTTTGTTTTTTCTTAAAAGGTGGAATTTACAGGATAAAAAATTTAAAGATTAGCTCATAAAATCTTTAGAGGAGCTCTTTGGAAGTAACATTTTTGACAGTGAAAATATTCTTTAGAGAGCTTGCAAACATCTAAAGATTGTGAGGGACGCATATAGAAGGAATCTAGTGAGCAACCCAAAGTATGAGCGTCCTCCTTTGATTCCAATGAAGGTGTGGAAGGAATTCATTTTGGATGCAAAGGAGAAAGCGCAAAGCCAAAGAGGAGTTGAACCAGTAAACGAAAATAGAAGGTATCTGATAGTATTAAGTAGAACGTAATTATGCACTAATTAGTGATCTTTATATTTATATAATCTAACATATTTTGAACTTTTCATAGACTACAAGACACATCAAAGGCTACAAAGGCCAGAATAGAAAATATTGGCCAACACAAACTTGGCTTTGGTGGTTATCTGAAACTTCAAGCAATAATTGTAAGTAGCAGTAAATGAAATTTTGAATCAATTTTTTTATAAATTGCAAACAATTTTGTTTAATCAAACAATACCTGTAGAATTGACAATATTAAGCCAAAAATGCAGGGCTCAGATTTTATTGTAGCACCGACGGAAGAAGATAGAAAGATTGGCTTAGAGGAAGGCTATAAATCCATGGCCGAACACCTATGCCAAAGCCAACAGTCTCTTGCATCGGTTCACACACAGGTAAGTAGGCCAAATGAAAATTATTTCAAATTGAATACTTGAGCGATAATCTATTTGATGTTTATTTAACCTCTTTAGTGCACATGACATTGCAATGCAGGATTCTAATCCTAGCACAAAACCTCCACATGACAAAGACCCTGATGTGCATCACAGTGATGGAGGTATTCATTTGCTATTGAACATTAATTGTGTAATTTTTAATACAATTTTAAATTTTAAATTAAAATTGGTGTAACCTTTCTTGTGTACATTTTAGAGCATGTAGAATGTCATGGTGAACAAGTGGAAGATGATCTGAGTGTTCACCATATTCAAGATGATGTGGCATTGTCAGGTAAAGAAAATCTTTGTTATGTTATTTTAATTTTTTTTGATCAGTTGTTATCTTCTTTTAATTAATGAAATACTTGTAACACTAATATAAAACGTTGTGCATCTAACCCATTTAGTTGTTATTGCAGTGGACCGCCCTTTGGTGCACCAGTGTCCTCTTACATCACACAGGAAGAGGCATATATTAGGTTCAAAAGAACAAGAGGAGGGGAATGCCAAAGGTATTGATGCTCCACTTAGCCATTTCATGCAAATACCAATTAAGAAACCAAAAATCAAAAGATTGGAATAAACCTTTTTTATAATATATTTATGTTGTTTTAATGAATGTAATTTTGTGCTACTAAATGTTGATGAATTATTGATGAATGTCCAATTGTTAATTAATTTTAGGTTTATTGAATGTTATGTGATTATAATGATTGAATGTTATATTTCATAAATGGATGAATAAATGAATGAATGTTAGATGTTAATGGGGAATTTAGAGTGATGTTAGGGGGGTGGAGCCAAATAAGCTTCCACCTTCACGTGGTTGGCCTTGTTAAGTAGAGAATATTAAACTATTCTTGAAACCAAGTGAAGCTCGAGCTTAACTGATCCTATAACCCATAAACATCCCCTGCCTCCTTGAGAAATTCAACAAAGTAAGCATTCTAAAATAAACATCCCCTGCCTCCTTGAGCACTTCAACAAAGTAAGAACTCTACAATAAATTTATAGGAAAAATGAAACATTCCTGATCATCTCCTATGTAAGACTGTGAGACAACCTTAAGGAGCTACTTTACTCATGCCTAGCTATGGCATATCAAAGGGTTCAATTCCATCTGGACTATTCTAGGAGATCAACCAACTTAGCAATATCATTGTCTTCATCATTGTCCATAAGCATATAATTCATTAGCCACTCCTCCTCTAAGTAGGCAATAGTGCAAGACAACTATTTCAAAAAGAGAAGGCTCTACTCCATATCACCCCACTTAGCTTCCAAGAGACCTTATTAATGAGTGATTTTTCACCACCCCACCATGAAAATTGTTCAAATAGTAATTTTACGATAGAGGCACCATAAGATTATTGTCCACAATGTCCAGAACTGTAGCTATCTCCCCCAAGAATGCATGTTTAAACAAAATTTGACAAAGTTTTTTGGCTTTTTTTGGCCTTTTCATCTTAGTTCGGCATCTAGATCAATTAAGGCACTTGTTCCTTGTAGCTTGTGAATTAAGGAAAATTCTAACTTTTTCTAGAATATTTTTTGTTTTGATAAAATGTAATTATGGTTTTTAATGCTTAGAAATTTTCTCGTTGTTTTTGTGGTCCATTTTGTTGTTTTTAACAATGAGCTCTTTCATTCAATTAGAATATCAAGGCTTACAGAGCTTGCTCCTAGTTTTTAATATTTGAGAAATCAATAGAATCTTGTTTCAATCAAATAGTACAGTAAATCAAAAAAAATTTACCCAATGTGGAACCCTCTTAACTTCCAAACCCCTACCATACTTATTCACCAAAACCTTGTGAAAAAATATAGGATCCTTGTTTGATTATGCCAATATTCTGACCCAAAACTACATCTAATATTATATAGGCTATAGGGGAGATTCTACAATATAAATGTTGTAAATTGCAATAAAATTTGTGAGCTTTCAGTTCCATTTAAAGGTTTTAGCTCCAAGATTTGTGGGTAATATGTTGATTTTTTAATTGTGTTATGTTCTAATGGACGTGGTAAGTTTATTTTTTTAAGAAGATGTTGTGGATAAAATGTTGGTGTCATTTACAGTAAGGCAATGGCACATTAAGAGTCAACAACATTACTATTCTCAAAAGGGAAAATTTAGAGCCAATGAATAAAATAATAATTTCACCTTTCAGTTATAATGTTGAAGGATTCGTTATTTAAGACTGTCACATTAGCTGTCATTGTTGAAAATATTTGCCAAAATTTCTCATGTTGTGCCACAAACTTCTAGTCTCCTTCCATACTCTTCATTCAAAATAATCATCTCTCCTCAATTCATGGAAAAAATGAATTTATTACGACAATTGTAGCTCCTTCCAGAATATTGTTCTAAGAGTGTCTCGCGAGACTAAATATTCAGCTTTCTCCTATAGTTTTTCATCATATCACAATTAATATTTTTGGGTGCTATTTTATTAAATTGGTCACTGGATTTTTTTCTATTTTCTAATTGGTCACTGGTTCTATTTATTACAAAGGGAGTATGTTGCAATTAATTGGGCTAACCATTATTTTGCAGGGCAGTGAGTGGAAATTTGGTTAAGAATACAATTTCTCTTCTTGTAAAGACTCAAAATATATGTTTTTCCAATATTTGGATAGTATAATTCTTGTGGGATAAGTTGTAGATAGAAAATTCATGTTTATATGAGATTTTTGAGATAAGTTGTACACTAATTAGTTTGTAGTAATGTGGAAGGTGGGGTTCCATGCTTGTAGAATTATAACTTTAAAACTTCCATTTATGTTTATTATTGGCTCTAAAGTCAATACAATATACATGCTCTATTCTAGTGCAAATTTTATAGTAACTAATATATCTTTAATAATATTGAAGGATGAGAAAACCCATGGAGAGATAGCTTCAAGCATCGAGTGCTACATAAAATACAACCATGGTTCTACAATGGATCTTGATGCTTTAAATCATATCACAAATCTTATTGAGAAGGTATGCGATATTACACTTGAGGACCATTGTGTTTTTATGAACTGTCATTGTCCTTTTCATTTCTCTTAATATTTAGTCTTATGACATTTGTCTATCTTCCTTATGAAGAATATTGCATTGCCCTTGCCCTTGATATTCTTTAGGGAATTTGATGGTTGTTGGCCATTTTTAACACTGGATTTTTTGACATCCATTGGTCTACATGGTCTACTATTTTTTATTTACTCTTACTAAATAATTTTGTCATTGAGGTGCTAAGATTAATAGAAGAGCTAGTAACTTATGGTGACCAACATGATCCATTATTTTTTGATTAATATTTTTTTAGCAAATTTATCTATTTCCAGCTTTTGATTTTCTTTTAGTGTCAATATTTTTGGCATACAAATCTTTGACATTTTTTTATGAAATTCCAGTTTTGGAATTTACTGCATGAATATTTTTTATGGAGATGCAGGTAATGTCATTGTTCCTTTGTGTTCTAAAGATCAATAAAATAGAGAGAATAGTTGTATAGTTACCGCAGTCACTAAGCATCATGATTCATAATTTGTAGGGTGAGCAGACAATTTTTAAGTTAAAATTAAGAGGCTTTCTCAAGGCATATATTTTTATTCATATCTTTTGAAACTATTTTCTAAAGTAAGCTATGTGTGGAAAACCTTTGAATGTTCTTTTAAAATATAATTTGTAAATCTATGCAGATTATTTGTTCACAGATGGGCATGTCAACAATCTCATCCTATATCCATTTAACTTTGACATCGATGAACTACTTAACTACTATATATACATTTCGAGGTATGGAAACCAGTTATGGTTCTTGTAGATCTTTTGTTATATATTCTCCATTTATTACAAAGGGAGTATGTTTCAATTAATTGGGCTAACCATTATTTTGCATGACAGTGAGTAAAAATTTGGTTAAGAATACAATTTCTCTTCTTGTAAAGACTCAAAATGTATGTTTTTCCAATATTTGGATAGTATAATTCTTGTGGGATAAGTTGTAGATAGAAAATTCATGTTTAAATATGATATTTTTGGGAGCAGTAGTGGATTGCCTTTAATGTATTTCATGTACACTAATTAGTTTGTAGTAATGTGGAAGGTGGGGTTCCATGCTTGTAAAATTTTAACTTTACAACTTTCATTTATGTTTATTATTGACTCTAAAGTCAGTACAATATACATGCTCTATTCTAGTGCAAATTTTATAGTAACTAATATCTCTTTAATAATCTTGAAGGATGAGAAAACCCTTGGAGTGATAGCTTCAAGCATCGAGTGTTACATAAAAGACAACCATGGTTCTACAATGGATCTTGATGCTTTAAATTATATCACAAATTTCTTGTTTATCTCGACACAGCTTTAGCAAAGAATGAGAGACACTAACATGACTTCAAGCATTGGATTCCCAAAGACAGGAAGAGAGAAATACAAATGAACATTGTCTCTCTCTTCCTGTCTTTCGGGAATCCAAAGCTTCAAGTCATAATTGACATCATCAGATCGGTTGACAACTTCACTATTTTGTCTTCAACAACATTGCCAGAAGAAGGCATCTGTGAGTGGTTTGGCTATATTTGAGTCTTATAACCTGTCTTA
>MU225079.1:5278016-5299260 GCA_018584345.1 Thuja plicata
TCCATAATTGGTTTTGACATGTTTAAACAATTTGTGAAAAGCAAATCCTTTTCTCATTAATTTATTTATGTAATGTTAGAAATGTTTGATATTTAAGTGCAATCTTATGTTCAACATGATTTCTATGCTCAAAGGTTGCCCTATGCCCATGAAACCATGATCATGTTGCTTATAGTCAAATGCACATGAAAATTATTCAAATTTATTTTTTCCTAATATGTCACCACAAGACTCTTGTAATCATGGAAAATATTTTAAGAATGAAGATAGGGTAAAAGATATAGCTTGTAGGTTCATTGATTCAAAATCAATATTGTTTCTACATAATGGATCCAAGTGATATTGTATTCAAAGGAAATATAGAAAGAGTAGATCATTTTCGTAAGTTAAAACTCTAACCTGTGAATGTTATTAATTTAGTAGAACAATGCCTTGATCACCCACAATAAAGAATAAGATGTTGCTATATTGCTTCAAGTCTTCAAGTATTTGATATGTTGTATTGGTGGCAGATATCCTTCAGAACCTGTATCCTATATGTGAAGGATGAAGCTTTGTTATTGATATGTATTGTATCCCTTAGATATCTATTTGCAACAGAGAATATGCTATAAAACATTAATTGCTCTGCCATTGTGAAAATTTTATTTAAAAAAATAAAATAAAGCAGTTCCTCATTTTTTGACCTTTCTAACAGTCAGATAGGATGAGGATTCTATATGAATGATGAATATATTGACAAACGGTAGTCGAAACATCACCGACAGGTTGTCGATCCGTTCATCGTTCATATAGAATCCTCGTCATTTCTGACTGTTAGAAAGGTCGCAAAAATGATGAACAGTGCAAAGGGCTTAGGGTGAAAGGTGCATACACAACATCTTTCACAAAGCCTTTTTCTGACCTTTTGGTCATCAGTTTTATGACGAATATGCCTGTCGTGGAAATTTTTGACAAAAACACTTCCACGACACATTTGGTCGATTGTTCTACCTTTTCAAGTTGAATCAACCTACGCTCGTCGAACAATGGGAAAAATTTTATTAGTGAGAGATCCACTAATATATTAGAAAACTCCAAAGAATTCTTATGATTCTCTTAAGGTGACATAATATTTAAGTGACAATTGAGACCTTCCCAAAAGCTAGGAAGCTAACTATAAAATATTATAAGAGGTGCTTGATTCACACTGCAATAAGTATTTTTTCTTAAAAATTACACCTACACTATTGATTCAACCTTAAAAAAATTTCTCATACTCATAATACTTCTTATACACATTTTTTTAACTTCCAAGTTAGGTTTGTTCTTTTAAGAAGAGTATTCATCACTAATGACAATTTCCTTCAACATTAATATTTTCCACTTTTAGAGAGGATGTATTGTATCGTTCCTACAACTAGAGATTTACATTCAAATTTGTTAGGTCTAATCCCTAACAAGAGAAAATATCCATGCACAAAGCAATATTTAGGATCTCTTAGGCTAAAGCCTCCATTTACATTATTTATATTACTCTTAAAAAGAATTGTTGAAATTCAAATTTATAAAATTAGAAACAGGAGGATTCATGCCATGCTTGTCTCTTAATTTTTAGAATCTTTGCACATCTCTTTGTTTCTTCTAATATCTTCTTCTCTTAATCCTTATGAATGATAACATAGCACCCTATTTACCAAAATTAACAACAAAATCAATACCAACTTCTCTATATAAATTTCAATCTTATATTTTTATTATTTTCTTAAAACATTAATAGAATTATAGACACTATAGTATTTAAAATTAAGAACCTCTCAATATTTTTTTTTATCTTAGGTGCACCATTCTAATTTTCTCTATTTTGTATGGTAATGAGGAAGGAGCCGAGATCTTGACTAGAACCAGAATTTCATTTGTCGGATCAGATAAGGAGCAGAGGATCGCAAACCAATTTGAGAATTGTTTGTGTTCGCAGAGATATTCGAGGGAAAAGCCATTATTTGGGTGTTTTATTATTTTATTATTTTATTAATCATATTCATGATCACTTTCTGGAAGTCGGGTGGTTAGGGAAGTCTTCTTTTATCCTAAAATCTGAGATCTATGCTTGACACTCAGAAGAGTCAGTTTTGTGGAATCCTCTACACTAGTATGCAGTGGTGGTGTATGACCAGAATGAGATTTTAGATTCACCACACGGAGAGTGTGGACTTTTTTCCCACCTAATGAGACACAACTAGCCAAAGGAAGATGGTGTTGCGTAAAGGAGCTCTTCTTCGCATTAAACACAATTTATCAACAAAGTTTGCCATATCAGCAAAGTTTTCCATCTGGTCAAGGAGAGATAGGTGATGTTACCACTTAGGCTCCTACTAGTTTGGTAGCTTGGACAGTTGTTCTTCCATTTGCTAATAATTATTTATTTGACTCTTTGTAGAAACTTCTAGTTTGTAGAAACTTCTAGCATATGGAAACTTCTATCAACTAGAAGTATCTAGAAACAAAGAGAGTAGTATAAAAGGGGCTCTAGGGGCATTTGGAGAACAATCAAGTCACTGAAGCATTTCCAGTGTTAGAAAATGAGTTTGCAATGATAGAAAATAGTCTTGTAGTGTTAGCAAGGGCACAATGATAGTGTTGGGGATAGCAGTGGAGGAATATCACCAGGAGGAGTTAGGAGATTGTCTAAATTCTGTCAGTGAGAGGCAAGGAATTTTGTATCTCTTAATTTGTTGAAGATTAATATATATTTCTCATCTGCAGTACTGGTTTTCCCGACGGGGTTTTTCCAGGGACAATTTTCCAAAAATCTTGTGTTCTTTTTGTTGCATATTTCTTTTTGTATTTTTATTGGTGAAGTTGCAGTTGTGTTATTTTTCGATATTCAGCTGTAAATTTATTTTCAGCGGTGAAATAATATTTATGAGATAGGAGATTAATAATCAGTGACTGTAATAGGAATTTTCACATGGTATCAGAGCAATGTTGAGGGTAGAAAAGGTTTACCCTAGGCTAAGGAAAGAAATTTGAGTTTGACCTCTTTCAAGTTTTTTGTTTCTTTTATTTCTTTGAGATGGCCTCAGCAGGTTTGAGAGATCAGGACAAATTGGATGGTGCCTCAAATTTTGGTGTCTGGAAAGCCAGAATTTCGTTATTGCTGGAAGAGAATGGTATCAAGGAATATGTTACCAGTATTGTAGCTGTACCTATAGATCCAGTACTACTTGCAGCATACAAGAAAGATGATGCCAAGGCGAGGAGGATAATCCTTGATGGTGTCAAGGACTATATTGTTCCACATATCACAGAGTTAGATACAGCAAAGAAGATGTGGGATGCCATTCTGAATCTGTACTAGAATGCTACCATGAACTGGAAGTTGATTCTCAAAGAAAAGTTGAGGAATACCTGGATGAACAAGGGAGAAGATGTTATAAGTTACCTCACCAGGCTTAGACTTGTCAAGGACGAGTTAGCAACTGTTGGAGATAAGCCAGATGAAGACGAGCTAGTAAGAATAGCCCTAAATGGGTTTACTAAGCAGTGGGATGTCTTTGTTCAAGTTATTAATGGATGAGACACCTACCTAGCTGAGATTGACTATGGAGTGATTTCACTCAGGAGGAGCTTAGACTAAGTCTTGTCAATGGTGCCAACAATAAAAGTCAGAAAAGTGAGGTGGAACAGGAAAATGTTTCCCTAGTGGGTAAGGGGAAAGAAAAGAAGGGGTTGAGCAAAGGATCAAATTCACAAAGTAAGAAGAAGAAGGACCTATCTAAGGTTAAGTGCTTTGGTTGTCATGAATTTGGCCACTATGTTAGTGATTGCCTACAAAGGAAGGGTAAGAAGTAGGTGGCGGCTTCAGCAAGTGCAGATGAGCTCTCGAGTAGATTGGAGGATGAGTTCACACTCATAGCTTGCATGATTAGCTCAACCTCACAGAGTGTCTAGTATATAGACAGTGGGGCATCATTTCATATGACAAGAGTTAGAGAGTACTTCTCTAGTTATAAGGAGGAGAACACCAGTATCCAGATTTCTTTGGGAAACTTGTCCAAACTCAACTCAGTTGGGAAAGGGACTGTTCAATTTCAGAGGGAGAATGGAAAGGTAATTCCTCTTCATGATGTGTTGCATGTGCTAGGCTTAGGTATGAATTTAGTTTCTATATCTGTCCTTCAGGATAAAGGGTATAATGTTCTCTTTAGAGGGATGCATGTTTTGACTAAGCATAAAGATTGGAAATCACCAGTATCTATTGGAGTTAGGAGCGGTAAACTTTATAGATTGCAGTTTGATACTCCTAAGGAACTCATGAGCAGCAGTAACCCTAGAGATCTTGGAGAGCTATGGAATAGGAGGATGGGCCATATTCATCATGGAGCACTTAGATTGCTTTGTGAGACGGTGACAGGTGTTCCAGAGGTGAGCACAAAGCATGATGATGTGTGTAAGGGATGTGTGTTAGGGAAGTTTGCGAAAGCATCTTTTCCAAGGAGTGACACTAGATCTGAGGGTGTTTTTGATCTAGTACATTCAGATGTGTGTGGGCCAATGTCGACAAAGTCTCTCAGAGGATATGAGTACTATGTTACTTTTATTGATGATTTCTCCAGGAAGACCTAGATATACTTCTTGAAGACCAAGGATGAGGTTTTTAGTCGCTTCTAAGAGTTTAAGGCTCTTTTGGAGAATTCGACAGGAAAGAAGATAAAGGTTCTTCGGTTAGACAATGAAGGCAAGTACAAAGGAAATGACTTCCAGGATTTCTATACCAGAGAAGGAATCAAGAGAGAAAGGACTATTCCTTACAATCCATAGCAGAATGGAGTTGCTAAGAGGAAGAACTGGTCCATACCAAAGGCAGAAAGGGCTATGCTACATGACTAGGATATGCCCTACTACTTATGGGCAGAGGCGTGTAGTACATCAGTGTATATACAGAACAGGGTTCCACATAAAGTACTAGGAAAGATGACACCAGAGGAAGCTTTCACAGGAAAGAAGCCTGATGTCGGTCACTTTAGGATATTTGGAAGTTTAGCATATTGCCATATTCCAGGTGACACCCGTACCAAGTTAGATCAGACTACAGAGAGGGGGTACTTTGTTGGGTACAGTGAAACCTCAAAGGCATATCGGATATTCATTCCAAGGACTAGACAGATCATTGTTTGGCGTGATGTTAAGTTCATGGAGGATAAAGCATTTAGAAGGTCTAGAGATTTGCTAGCAGAAGATCGGAGTAAGCAGTCAATAGAAGCTCCAAGGGTAGCTCAATCAAGTCAAGGGTAGCAAAGCTCAAGTACAGTTACTAGTACAAGTGTAGAATTAGGTGGTGAGAGTTCACAGAGTATGGAGAAACTGGTGCGACAGGAAATGCATCAAGAAGATATGGAGGTTGATATTTCATCCTCTACAGTTGGCAGCTGGAACTGTGAGGTTCAACAGAGGGATACTCAGGAGTTTGTGGGAACTCCTAGGAGGAGTACAAGATCAAGGAAACAACCAGCCAAGTTTAATAACTATGTGTCTTTAGTTAGTCAGTTGGTAGATAGTGAGCCTTCCAGTTATCAGGAAGCTACACAGCATCAGGTTTGGTGAGATGTGATGGTTGAGGAATATACCTCAATAATGAAGAATGATGTGTGGGAGGTAGTGCCTAGACCAACAGATAGGGCAGTGGTTGGATCACGCTGGATCTATAAGATCAAGCATGATGCAGATGGTAGCATCAAGAAATACAAGGCAAGGTTTGTGGCAAAAGGGTTCTCTCTGAAAGAGGGAATAGACTATGAGGAGACATTTACTCCTGTGGCCAGGTATACTTCTATACGAGCTGTGATCTCAGTTGCAGCACAGATGAGATGGCAGATCCATGAAATGGATGTCAAGACAGCATTTCTTAATGGTGAGTTGAGAGAGGAGGTATACATAGAGAAACCAGAAGGCTTTGTAGCACACAGGAAAGAGACCCACGTGTGCAGATTGAAGGAATATTTGTACAGGATCAGATATGTTTGAGGTGAAGGTATCAAGTTGATAGGCTATACTGATGCAGATTGGGCAAGTAGTACAATGGACAAGAGAAGCACTTCAGAGTGTTGTTTCAGTTTGGGATCGGGAGTTGTCTCTTGGTTCAGCAGGAAATAGAAGTTCATGGCTTTGAGTTTTGCAGAAGCATAATACATAGCAGCTAGCATGGCGACGTGTGAATCTATATGGCTTCAGAAGTTGCTAGTGGCCTTGTTTGGTTAGAGAGTTGAGACTACTGTGATACATTGTGACAATCAGAGTTGCATCAAGTTGTCTGAGAATCCAGTGTTTCATGATAGGTCTAAACATATAGACATTAGGTATCACTTCATCAGAGATTATGTACAATGAGGGATTGTTCAGCTACAGTACATACCTACAGAGGAGCAGGTAGTAGACAATCTAACAAAGGCATTGGGGAAGGTGAAATTCATCTTCTTCAGAGATAAGTTGGGTGTCCTGCAAAACAGCTTCCTCGCTAAGAGGGAGTGTTAGTTTGGTAGCTTGGATAGTTGTTCTTCCATTCGCTAATAATTATTTATTTGACTCTTTGTAGAAACTTCTAGTTTGTAGAAACTTCTAGTTTATAGAAACTTCTAGTATATGGAAACTTCTAGCAACTAGAAGTATCTAGAAACAAAGAGAGTAGTATAAAAGGGGGTCTAGGGGCATTTGGAGAATAATCAAGTCACTGAAGCATTTGCAGTGTTAGCAAATGAGTTTGCAATGATAGAAAACAGTCTTGCAGTGTTAGCAAGGGCACAGTGATAGCATTGGGGATAGCAGTGGAGGATTATCAGTAGGAGGAGTTAGGATATTGTCTAAATTCTGCCAATGAGAGGCAAGGAATTTTGTATCTCTTAATTTGCTAAATATTAATATATATTTCTCATCTGCAGTACTGGTTTTCCCTACGGGGTTTTTCCAGGGACAATTGTCCAAAAATCTTGTGTTCTTTGTGTTGCATATTTCTTTCCATATTTTTATTGGTGAAGTTGCAGTTGTGTTATTTTTTGATATTCAGCTGTAAATTTATTTTCAGCAGTGAAATAATCTTTATGAGATAGGAGATTAATAATTAGTGACTGCAATAGGAATTTTCACAACTCTGAATCCTCTCACCGAAATTACAATTGGCAGAGCGCTCAACCAGAAACATCTTATGTCGAATGCATTTATCCTATAATAATTCAAGATCTTGGAAGATCTAACCTAGGGTGAGAAAATATTCATATCAAAAATTAGGCCAATTCAAATTTGAATATATCAATCGATCAAACTATCACAAGTCTGTCAAACCTTGCGATAAATGATCAGATTTCAACTTTGCAAACAAATTGGGCCTGCACATATATAGATCTGATAGGGGTTCTTTGAGTGATAACTTGATTTTCAGCACACAGAGAAAACAATATAGAGAACTCATGAAATATACATAGATTTGGCCACTGGTTTTGGAGCTTCTAGATAGCCCAGATCTGGAATGGGAGAAAAGGGGTTATTGGACAATTTTGGGGATAATTTCAATTCGGCTGGGTTGAGGGTGTGCAGAGGACTATAATCATTTTGTGATTCTCTCTTTCAACCCATTTGCGGTTGTGAGGTAGGTAATGATTCCCTGTATTGTTTAATTTCATGTCTATTTGTTGTAATGGAATGTTAATTCATTAAGAAAACTATTGTTATTTACCTGCGAGTTGTTATAAGTATTATTATCTTGTTCGTTATAAATATAATTATTTCCAGAAATATTGAATCATGACTATGAAGGTTCGCTGGGTCAATTTTCCCTTTGATGACCTTGATGCCACAAATCTCCCTCTGATCTCTATGACTTAATGGGTTTTTCACAAAGGGCATTGGAGGGACATGGAAATTCAACGTCTTTTGAGATCAACATATTTTCTTAGTTTTCATAATAAATCCCAAGATGTTCAAAATCATACAATGCAAGAAAAAAATTCTCCAATGAGTTTTCAAGAATGGGAAATGGGTGGACATTTGCAATTATGGGGATTCTATGACGGATTTGTTTTTCCCTATAGCAAGTAGAGGATCTTCGCTAGGGTTTTGGGAATGGTTTTGAAACCCTCACAATGTTGGCTCCTCTGATCATGGTCGGGAGGGTGTTATCAAACCCTCTTCATTGTATTCAGGCGAATCTGTCCTCAATCAAGGTCAAATTCCAATGGGGGAAATTGATAATAATTGATGAAATAAGTTTTTCCATTAGTATACAACGGAAAACCATCAGTAATGACTACACCGAAAGATAGGTTTTAGCACAACTTGACAGAACAATCTACAGTGTAAATTGAAGACACAACTTGCAAGTGCAAACCAAAAAAGTTAACAGTAGAGCCCGACAGGAGTAAACTAATAGAGGAACCCAACAACATAGTGCAAACCAAAAGAGCAAATTATAGAGTAAACCAAAAGAGAAGACAAGAGAGGAACCCAGCAGAGAAAGGAAACCCCACTGACAAACTTTCAATTCAAACCGAGCATCAGACACTGAAAGTCAGTTACATCTCGAGAAAAGTGGATCTGACTTCCACGTCTGATAAAATGCTTATGTTTTATATTTAGAATTTTAATTTATTTTAAAAACATTTCTTGAGGGACAAGAGACATTATTGTAATTTTTTTAATCAGTCTAGCTGATTAAAAACATGCAAACTAGGAGATCAAGGTCAAGTTGTAAACCTTTGATCATAAAGTTAAGTTTGTAATACGTGAAACTAAATTAGGTCAATCTATGTTATAAATAGATGTGTAATCATTCATTTCAAGATAGATGAGAGGATGAAAGTAGCCAATGAGAACATCTATGGATCAGACTAAGAGTTTCAAGAAGCAAAGCAGGAAAAGATGAATTTGGTTATCAAGAACCAAAAATCAAGGCTACCGAGCAACAAAGGTATTAATCAATCACATTAGGTGATACATTGTACATGTAAACTTTAATGGATCTATAATCAACAATTGTAGATTGCATACACTTAGGTCAATGAGTATTTTTGTCTACATTCTAACAAGTGTAGTAAATAGAAGAAATCCTTTCAAGAAAGGTGGATTTAAAAATCCTATTGTAAATCTCTTAACTGAGTGCACACTAAACAGTGTTGCTAAAGCTCTTAACATAGTAGACCTTATCCAATCTCCACATAATACTCCTAATAGGGTAGATCATTAAAAGTGATCAAATTGTAAGCCTTAACCAACCCCTTCCAATCTATAGAAAGTGAAGTTTTTGTGGGTGCCATCCCCACCACAGTTTTTACCTTCTAACAGGGGTTTTTTGTGTTACCATATCTTGTGTTATGTGTCTATATTTTTCATGAATGTTTCTATGAATGTCTACATACAATTAAGATTATGAATTGATATCACATGCATAAAGAAAGAACAGTAGATATGATCGGTAAAGCAAAGATTTGATTACATAAGGTTAAAGGTTAATTAACTAAAAAATTTAGAGGTACTGATTCACCCCTCCCCTCTCAGTACATACTTCCCATTATTTCCAACAATTGGTATCAGAGCTAGATCTCTTATTTGAAAATTTTAAAGACTTAAGAGAAAAGATCATACAATGGAGAAGTACAAGCTTGATAAAAATATTGAGAATCAGAAGCTAGAGATACAAATCTTCTATGAGGATTACAAAGCAGCAAGAATCAAGATGAGACAATTGCTAGATGAAATAAATATTATGGCATCTCACTGTAATGAAACAGACTATCAAGAAGAGGAGATACCTGATCTATTTGAGTCTTTGGGATCTACAACTAGCAAAGCATCAGACACATCTGAAGAAAGAATCACAAGTCTGAATGAAATCAATCAACATCTGGCTGGACAAGCAAAATCTCTGCAAATCGTTCAAGAGACACATATGGTAAGAATGATTGATGTCATGAAAAATGCTAGACAAGCTGAGCAAGAAAGAACACTAGCTATTGATGATAGGAGGAAGATTAATGAAAAGCTATAAGAGAAAGAGTTAGAAATACAAAGACTTATAGAACATCATCATGAGATCACAAATCAGATTATTCTTATGAGTCAAGAGGCAAACCGAATGAATATGAAACTCATTGAAAGAATAGAAGCTATTGGTGAGCTAAGAGAAGAAAATGAAAAAATGATCTGATGAAGAGAGCTAAAGAAAGTACAAAAAGGATGCATGATTTTCTTGATGGACAAAGAAGAGTCAACAACAATACAGGACTAGGGTATACTGAGAATGAAGAATCTCCATACCAATTTGATCCAAAGAATGTCTACACAAATCCAAGACCAAAGAAGTTGTCATGTAATCACTGTAGAAGTCCAGGCCACACATCAAATGTATGTAGGATAAAAATGAAAGGTATTTATAAATCCACACCTTCATTCATAGGAATTTGTTATAAATGTAACAAGAAAGGACATAAAGTATATGAATGTAAATTTGAGGTGAAACAACCAAAGAAGGAAACCTACATGGAAAAATACTGTCCTACTTGCAAAATGCATGGGCACACATCTCTTAAATGCAAGAAGATGAAAAAGAAAGCATGGAAGCCTAAAGATCAATAAAATGATTACCAACCGAAAAGAGTTGGTAACTCATATGTTTGGGATTACAACACATGGGAAAACTACACAGCATGTGGAAGATTTGGTCACATAGTTGCAAATTGTATAAGGCAATGGACAAGAAAGTATAGGAGCTGGACTAACCCTAGAATAACATGTCTACACTATCATAAAGTTGGTCATCTGAGAAAATACTATAGAGATTGAGTGACAGAGACAAGAACCATTGCTGATGGAAACACCATTGATGACATCAGGAATATGAGAAACAAAATATGGAGGAAAGCTACAAACACTGATGAAGCTGGAACGAGCAATGAAAATGGTGACACCTTATCCAATGGATCTAGTGACATCATCACCCCTACCTAAGTAGAACAATTAAGTATGGAACTGCATTATACCAAGTTATATTTTGCATCAGTTCTATTATACATAGTTAAAATACCAAATCCGCATAATTAAAGATGCACTATGGTATTACTTTTTATAATTCTATGAAACAATTTCATCGAGAAATATATACTAAAATACATCAGTTTACATACAAATCTAAGTTGTCTATACTTACCAAAAATCATCGGTTAACACATAAAAGCTAAGTCGCTAGTGTAAACCGAGATCCGTCGGTAATATTTTGATTTGACAATGTTGTCTTTGCCATACACCAAAATCTTTTGGTGAATGTAACAAGTTGATAGCTTCCCCAAAGCATCGCATTATCACCGAGAATGTTATTTGTGTATCATCTAATGACTCTATCTTCACACACCAAGAAGTGGTTGAGCATTAATGACTCGAATTAGGGAAAAGTCTATAAATAGACAATGGAAGGGTTTCATTTTTTTTACCAAGCAACTAGAGTGAAGAGACAACAAAACCTGAGCATGAAGCGAACTGATTGCAGAGCACCTACAACTTGACTCCCTACATTCCAAAGAGATTCCTAACATCTACAGAGGTTGAAGTAAGTAACAAAGATAATCGAGAACTCTATTTACATTTACAAGAAAAAGCCCTAAATTCTGAAACTATGGCATCGACTTCAAGAACCTCCAAGATCAAGAATGATAAAAAGAATAAGGTTAATCTAATCAAGAATTATACTTGTGAAGAACCTCACTACAAGATATGTCCTGAGGTTTCTTCACAACCCGATAATGTTGGTGCATTCTCCAGTATACCAGGTAGGGTTTTTCTCGTTGAAGACATGCGGGCTTACATACACTACAAGATTGAAGAAATAAGAGACCTAGACGTTGAGAAAGCTTACAAGAAGTGTTGCAATGATGATAGAAACATAAAAGATGAGCATAAGCACATTTAGGTAAAAGGGCTCACATATGCCCTATTATTCCTGAAGGAATTCAAGACCGAATAGATTTGGTTAGTACTGATCAGACTTCATGACCAAAAGATGTGGCTAGATGAGCCTAAACTAATAACCAAGGATGTTATACATGTTTTTACCAGTTATCCCATAACTGAGAAACCCAAGGCACTTAAGCACCCTCCTCAAATTAATATTGAGAAGAAAATAGGAGCTACATGGGATGGAAGAGGATTAAAGGTATCCACCATCAATGATAATGAAATGCAATTTGCAGCATGTGTCTTAGGATACAAGTTCTTTTAGTCTAGCAGGTTGAACAACATTGCATTTGGAGCACTGGATACAACACATAAAATTGTCAAGAAGGGACTGCAGTTAGATCTCTCAGAACTACTGCTAAGACAATTAGATGAGAACATGAGGACAATCAGGACTGCAAAGTTTAACTCATGTAAGTTTGGTTCACTTATTATTTGCATATTTTTCTATTTCCAAGAATCATTCCCATCTATCAGTAATGTGAAATGGGACACTACCTGACCAGTGACAGTTCAAATAAGTAAAATCATCAAGTCACTTGGAGACAATTTTGAATCAGTAATGGATGAGTATTTCTCTAGATTCAAAGAGAGAATGTGAATACCAGAACAACTGGTAGAGAAGTACAAGACTAACATTTGTTTCTTGGTGGACACCGATACCATCCTAAACAAACTAGTTGTACCGAGGATAGCTTGGTTAGCACCACTTGACTATGAGGTTAACATAGATCAAGCAACAAATGCTATTGAAGCATTGATCAATGAACCATTGGACAAAGCACAACCTAAGTTTGGAACTTATGAAGAAACCAAAGAAAGGATTAAATAGGGCTTGGTTGTGAAAATGATTGATAGGCAAAAAGATAAAATGCTTAAGAATTTGAAGAAAAGGTTGTTGGTAACAAAAGAGGAAACTAAAAAGATAGAAGAAACCAAGGGTCAGTCACTCATTGGTGAAGCTGAGAAGGTGAGTGAGTCAGAATCCACAGAAGTTTGATACACCACCAGCAGCAACCAAGAAACAAAGGACTACTACTGCATCTAGGAATAGGAGTCAAAAAACATAGGATGCAAGTCCTTCACCGATCAAGAAAGGTCAAGTGAGGACATATAAAAGAAAGCCTCAAACAGGAAAAAGGGCCCAACAAAAAGAAGAAAGTTCATCAGAAATAAGGAAGACATTGAGGACACCGAAAAGGATGAACAATCTGTAAAAACTTTCAAGAACACACATCCCTCTACAATTGATGAGGTATGTTAATCTATTCTCAAATTAGGTAGAACAAATAATCGTAAGATTAAAAAATGGCTAACTCTGGACACCAAGGACCATAATTAGATAGAAGAGGCAATTATCACGATGATGTGTATGAAGACATTATATTTTTCCATTAGTATATGCAAGGAAAAATATGAAAAAAACCATCAGTTTATACTACATTGATAGACAGGGCACAACACTACCCGATGCCAAGGTTACCCAATATTGCTAAGTACAAAGCATCCCGATGAACACTATTCAATGTTACTCGATGACAAAAAGGACAAAGGAACCCGATGAGTAACCAATAGTGAAACACGATGAATCAGACAAGAGTGAAACCTGATAGATGAGGGGAACCTGACAATCAGTTCATAAAGGAACACCAACAGACTTTTAGTTCACACCGATGATCAAGAACCGACAGTTAGTTAAATCCCGCAAAAAGTGGATCTGACTTTCCACGTCAGAGAAATCACTAAATTTTTATATTTAGCTTCTTGATTTGTTTTAAATCCATTACATGAGGATAAAGCAATTTAATTATTATTATTTTTATCATTTTAACTGATTTAAATCATGCAAACTAAAGGATCAGGGTCAAGTTGTATACCTTGGATCTAGAGTTAACATTGTAATGCATGATTCTAAAATAGGTCAAAAACTTGTATAAATAGGTGTTCAATCTATTTTGAACATGTTTGATGATGATTGTAGCCACTGATATCATCTAAGGATCAGACAAGAGAATACATGTAGAAGGACAGAAAAGGATCAATTCAGTTTCAATAATAGAGCACAGGTTACAAACGAGCAAGAAAATGTATTAATTAATTAGTATAGGTGATATTCATATACTGTGAGCTTTAATGGATCTGTGATCAGAAATTATAGATTTCATACAGTCAAGTCATACATATTGTACTCATTCTAACAAGTGTAGTACACTTAAGAAATCCTTTCAAGGAAGGTGGACGTAACAGTCCTATTGTAAATCTCTTAACTGAGTGCACACTTAAATCAGTGTTGCTAAATCTCTTAACAGAGTAGATCCTAACAGGTCTCCACTTTAATACTCCTAACAAGGTAGATCATCAGAAGTGATCAAATTGTAAGCCTTAACCGACTCCCTTCCATTCTACAAATAGTGAAATTTTGTGGGTGCCATCCCCACCACAATTTTTACTTCTTAACAAGAGTTTTTTGCGATATCATATCTTGTGTTATGTGTCTATTATTTTCATAAATGTTTCTATGAATGTTGCATACAATTAAGATTATGAATTAATATTACATACATAAGAAAGAACATCAGATCTGGTCGGTAATAGAATAAAGATTGATTACTAATGATGAAAGGTAAAGTGTGTTAAAAATTTTAGAGGTACTGATTCAACCTTCCCCTCTCAATACTACTTCCCATTAATCCCAACAATTGGCATCAGAGCTAAGTCTCTTCTTGAACAGATTAAAGGCTTAAGAGAAAAGATCATACAATGGATAAGTACAAACTTGATCAAAATATTGAGAACAAAAAGCTTGAAATTCAGATGCTCTATGAACAATATAAAGAAGCAAGAATCAAGATGAGAGAGCTATTGGATGAGAGAAAAGGTATGGCAACTTGGAGCAATGAAAAATATTATCAAGAAGAAGAGATTCTAGATATCTTTGAATCTTTAGGATCAAACACAAGTAAAGCATCAGATACATCAGAAGAAAACATCACAAATCTAAAGGAGATTAATCAACATCTGACAGAGCAAATAAACATGTTGCAAATCGGTCAAGAGACCCAGATGGTAAGAATGATTGATGTGATGTGTTCTGCTAGACAGGTTGAAACAAAAAGAACACTAGTTATTGATGACAGGAGGAAGATTACAAAGAAACTACAAGAAAAGGAGTCAAAAATTCAAAGACATATTGAGCATCACAAAATGAATGTGGAGCTCATTGAAAGAATACAGATTATCGGTGAACTAAGAGAAGAGAATGAAAAACTAAAGCATGAGGTTAGAGTTCAACAATAGAATAATGAAATTATTAGAAAGGCTTAAGAAAGCAATAAAAGAATGGATGATTTTCTTGAAGGATAATGAAGATTCAACAATAACAACAGTCTATGCTTTACTAAAAATGGAGAATCATCAAATCAAGCCAATCCAAAGAATGTCTATGAAAATCCAAGACCAAGAAATCTTACATGCAAACATTGTGGAAAGCAAGGCCACACATCAAATGTATGCAGAGGTAAAATGAAAGGTATTCCTAAATCTACATATTCATTCATAGGATTCTGTTATAAATGTAACAAGAAAGGACATAAAGCATATGAATGTAAGTCTAAAATGGAACAACAAAAGAAGGAAACCTACATGGACAAATATTGTCCTACATGAAAAATGAATGGGCACACAACTAATGAATGCTGGAAAAAGAAAATGCAAGAATGGAAGCCTAAAGGTCAAGAAGCTCCTTATCAACCAGAGAGAATCGGTAATCAGTATGGATGGGACTACAGTACTTGGAAAAATTTTACAACATGTGGTAGATATGGTCACATTGCTGCAAACTACATGAGAACATGGACCAAAAGGTCTAGAGGCTAGACAAACCCCAAAATGGCATGCTTACACTATCATAAAGTTGGTCATCTCAAGAAAGACTGCATACACCGAATGACAGAGACAAGAACATATCCCAATGGAAACACCATTGAAGATATCCAGAGGTCTAGAGACAAAATGTGGAGAAAAGATTCTAGAAATGATGAAGTTGGACTGAGAAATGCAAATGATGACACCCCATCTAATGGATCTGGTGACATCACCACCCCCACTTAATTTTGAACAAGTAAGTATGGAACTGCACTACACCAAGTCATATTTTACATAAGCTCCATTATACAATAGATAGATATTCAAAATCTGCATGAATAAAGATGCATGTTATGTTACTTGTTACAATTCTAAGAAAACAACCTCGTCAGTAAACACATACCAAAAATCATCGGTGAACGTAAAGGATGAGCTGTCTACACTTACCGAGAATTGTCGGTCAACACATAAATAGGATAAGTCACCTATGTAACCTGACACCCATCGGTAAGGAAGAAAAATTTACAAGTTGTATTGACACTACACCAAGATCAGTTGGTAAAAGCATAAATCTTAGCAGCTATCCCGAGCATCCTGTCAACACTGACGATGTTACTTAAAAGTATTCTCGGTGAACTCCATCTTCATGACCTGACAATTCATTGATCATTTATGACAGACATAGGGAAAAAGTCTATAAATACTCGATGGAAGCACTTCATTTCTCACACGTGATTTGAGAAAATAGAGCAGAGTGAAAAGAGAGCAGATAGAAGAGTGACCTCAACTCGATCCAATGCACTCCAACCATTCATTCACAAGCTACAAGGATCAAAGTAAGTACCGAGGGCACTAAAGAACTTTGTTATTATTTTCAAGAAAGCCCTAAATTCTAAATATGATGGCAACCACTTTAAGAACTGTAAAGTTGAAGAATGACAAGAAGAATGTCATTAAGCTGATAAATAACAGCACCTATGTGGAGCCTAAGTATAAGATATGCCCATAGATTGCATCGCAACCCAATGATTCTGGTGCATTTTCAAAAATTCCACCTAGGGTTTTACTTATAGAAGACGTAAGGTCCTACATTCACTGCAAGATCGCTGAGATCGGTGATCTAGAGATAGATCAAGCTTACAAGAAGCTGTGTGATGCTCAAGGGAACCTGAAAGAAGAACACAAGCATCTGCAAGTAAAGGGGATAACAAATTCCCTATATTTTCCAAGGGTTTTCAAGACCAACTAGATTAGGTTAGTTCTGAGCAGAATGCATGACCAGAAGTTATGGTTAGATGAACCTAAGCAGATCACAAAGGATGTGTTACATGCTGTAATAGGTACCCCATAACTGACAAACCTAAGGCACATAAGAATCCCTCTCGACTGGAAGTTGAAAAAATAACCAAAGCTATGTGGGACAATAGAGGACTCAAGGTGAGTAGCATCACTGAAGAGGAACTGAGGTTTGGTGCATGTGTGATAGGTTACAAAATATTTCAGGCAGGCAGACTTAACAACATAGCATCAACAGCAGTAAGCATGGCTTACAAGATTGTCACTAAAGGAATACAGATGGATCTATGTGAGATCTCGTTGAATAAAATTGATGAGAATATGACAACAATCAGGTCTGCAAAGACAAACACATGTAATTTTGGTTCACTTATAATGTGTATATTCTTTTACTTTCAAGAATACTTTCCTTCAGTAGGCAAAGTGAAGTGGGACACCACCAAGCCAGTCACACTGTAGATAAATGACTATATCAAGTCATTAGGAGATAATTTTCATTCAGTAATGACTGCATACTTCCTTAACTTCAAGGAAAAGATGATGGAAAGAGTAAGGATCCCTGAGAAATTAATTCAAAACCATAGGTATGAGATATGTTTTATGGTGGAAACAGACTTTACACACATAAAATTGGTTGTACCAGGAATAGCCTGGTTACCACCTCTTGACTATGAAATTAACATAGATCAAGCAAAAAATGAAATTAATGCATTAATGAATGAGCCTCTTGATAGCAAGCAACCTAGATTTGGCACATATGAAGAGGCCAAGTCCAAGATAAAATCATGCCTAATAATAAAAAAGATTGTCAACAAAAAGAACAAAATGGTGAAGAATATTGAAAAGATTATATCGATTAATGAGGAGGACATAACAAATAGAAGAAACAGAGGAGTAGGGTACCATCGATAAAGAGCAAGATGAGCAAGTATCAGATTTTGAGGCCATTGAGTCTGATGCACCTCCACCTCCTAACAAGAAACTAAGGACCATAGCGGCTCAGAGGACAAGAAGCCAAACTGCAAAGACTGATACAACACCTCTTAAGAAAGGTCAAGTGAGGACCTATAAAAGGAAATAACAAACAGAGAAGCAAGTCAAGCAGAAAATAGAGAAACAAACACCCACCAAGAGGAGGAAAAGAATGGTCATGACCAAAGCTGACATAGAAGATTCAAAAGAGGATGAGCCTGATGTAAGCAAGAAAAGATTTATCACTCAAATAATTAATCAGGTTGCAGATTCAATTGTAGCATCAGGTATAATGAGAAAAAGAAAAATTAGATAGTGGACAACACTAAACCCAGAGGACCAAAACAAAATACAAGATGCAATAATCATGGAAATGGTTAAGTTTAAATATGTACCATTTGAATTTGTGGACAAAATACCAAAAGGACTAGGTGATAGGATTTCACAACAATGGTCATATGCTTTACAAACAGAAAAGGAAGCAAGGGAGAGAGTACTTGTCACACTCGTGCCTCCTGAATCCAAAATGGAAGAGATCAAAGCGATAATGAAAAAGCACTCAAACAAATTTATAGAAAAGATAAGAGCCTACGAGGTGCTATAAGGAAAATTTATAGAGCTGGATAGCATGACTGAAGCTAAATGGAGACAAATTCTTAATCTACCGACAAACCCAACAAGTTGTGAGAATCAATTAATTCTCACCGACACACCTCATGTAGAGTAGGAAAAAGATAAAGCAAGTCCTAAGCACATTGCTTTGGATAATGTTGAAGATATGGAGCCCATTGACTTAGAAAAAGTCATTGCTGATCTTGACATTCAAGACATCACTCACTATGACTCCGATAAGGATCCACAAAAGGAAGATGATGTAATATTCATATCTCTTAAGGATTAGGAAAAGCAAAAAACATTGAAGACACCAGGGAATAAAAACATGGATGTTGTTGATGAGACATGGCCAGACACTTCAGTCATTGATATAACAGACCCTACAGATCAAATACAAAAAGATGAAGATGTCACTGCTCAACAAGATAAAACCAATGAGCAGGACACAACGCTACATGTAGCATAGGCTAGCACTTAGGATAATATGCCAGTACTAATAAAGGCCATTAATCTACTAGAAGGAAATGAAAAATCCAATGCAGCAGATACAAGCATACCCAAGGACACGGGTGATGTAGAGACAAAAGATATCATAGCAGAAACAAAAGATACAACTATAGATCAAGATGCAACCGATGATCAACAAGACAAGTCTACTGATCATAATAAAGAAGATAAACAAGTAGAGGAAGATAAGAAGAATGAAAAGAGTGAAGGAGAAAAGACTGATGAGCCACAGAAGAAAACTAAAGAAAAATCTATAGAAACACCCAAGCTTGATGGAGAGACATCTTCACCAAACTGACAGGTGAACCCCGAGTAGAAAACACAAGAATCTTCATCCACAAAGCCTTCATCGAGTGCCTCTCAAAAGAAAAATGAACTTGCAATGGTAGTTCATACATCTGCCTCTACTCAAATCTCAAGGAAGAAGAAGAGAAAGGTTAAGAATCTAGTTACTCTGGATGAAATAATTGAGATTCCAGTATGTGATCCGAGAACATTGGATCCTACTGAGTTAACAAAGTATGCAAAACTTTGTGAGAGGAAAGAAATGCAGGATAAGTTGAGAAAAACCACCAAGGAAGCAAAGGTACTTGAAATTTCAAGAGGAATACTACATCAAATTGTACCTAATATATATGTTGATCAAACAGCCCCCATGCTTGATCAATTAGTGGTTCTCACCGATTCCATCACATCTCAAAACATAGAAAGAATTGAACAGAAATATGAGTTCAAGTTAGCAGAAAATATAATCCAAGAAGTGGCACTGCAAAACGTGAAGCTATCAAAATTGGTAAGCACATTGGAACCTATAATTTCATAAGCAATAACCTTAATACAAAAGTTATGAATGTTAGATAAACTCATAAAGGATTATACCGACAAGATAGCACAAATTGATGCAGATCTTCAAGCTAGTGCACAAGGTCTCAAAAATAATGAAGAGACAACCAAATTGCACAATGAACAGCTAAAGAAAGCTAGAAAGCTGAGACAAGATATACAGATTGCAGAAACAAATTTCAGAGATGAGGTGAATGAGCTTCAAGCTCAACTCTTACCCACTCTCACATTACTGTAGCAACACATGATAGAGGCAAGAACACTACTTATTGCCACCCCAGAAATGTCTGTCCTAGATAGCATTTATGATATGCATGCCAAAATCAAACTAGAGCACATGGCATTATAACTCCTCAAAGAAAAATGGGAGAAAATGATCAAAGATTTCAAGAACACTCACTCCCATATTCTTGACACTCTATAAGTTACATACTTTTGTCACATTTTTGACAACTTATAAGTTGTATATTTTTGTCATGAGTATTAAAAAGGGGGGAAATGATATGTATAGTAAAAGGAGGAGACAATATGATATGTGCAGTCAGTCATTAGAAAGAGGAAAGAACAAAAAGGGGAATGTATAGTACAAATACAAGTATACATGTACATATACTTATACTATACCGATGCATAGAGTTAGGGGAGTCATACAATGACAAGGATATATACATGGTGTACATACTAAACACTTTAGTATTATGCACATATCAATTTTTTATACTAATGTCAAAGGGGGAGATTGAAGACACTAGTAAATTTGACCTCAATTTTCGACGACAATTGGTCGAAATTTCGACAGTAATTTCGACCAATTTACGACCAAAACTTTCGTCGATCTTTTTTGTCAAATTTTTGACGTATTTATAATTGGTCGAAATTTCGACCAAAACAAAGGTCAGAATTTCGACTATAGCCCAAGCCGTCATTTTTAGTGCATTGGTCAAAATTGCGACCAATACTTCCACCAACGAGTGGTCGCAAATTTCAACCAATTAACCGTGGCATTGGTCGAAATTTTGACCAATGTTAATTAACCATGGCATTGGTCAAAATTTTGACCAATGTTAATTTTTAAAAAAAAAAATTATTTATTTTTTTTTTTTTTTGGTTTTTTTGGTTTTTTTTTTAAATTCTATTTGGGCATGGCATAATGTTATGTTGTTTTTAATAGAAA
>MU225079.1:5320231-5360968 GCA_018584345.1 Thuja plicata
AATGACAAAAGGAGAGAGAGAGAGAGAGAGAGAGAGAGAGAGAGAGAGAGAGAGAGAGAGAGAGTCATTTTGTTTAACTCCTTTTGTCATTTTGTGTGTCTAACATTGGGCGTACACCCTATGTAAGAACACAAAAAATGGTAATAAAGGTAAGAAACTTGTGAAAGAGGCCCACTTTTAATTGTTACTGTCTAGTTTTTATAGTCTGCTCGACAAATATTCTCTTTTCATGATGTTGAAGATCACAAAAAAGTATATTCTATCAATTTGCAACACATTTTTGTTCAAAAATCAACATCGAAGTACAAAAGTCAATCATTCTTCACCAAAATTGATCCATTGAGGTAAGTTTTTTATTTTTTACATGTGAATTGTGAATAAAGAGTCTTTTTGTTTATAATTGATATGATATGGATTTGCTGAAGAAATAATTTGACATGTTATAAAAGATTTATATTATAATTTATCGTACATTTCTATTATATTTTGAGTTAATATAATTTAGATTGATATTATAAAGTTTCACTTCTTGTAATAGATTGATATAATAATTTGAAAATTGTAATGAATTCATATGTAGAAATCATCATCATGCCAAGGAAATGAGAAAAGACTCTAACACCAGAAGAACATGAAAGAGACAAAGAGAAGAAAAGGGAAAGAATGAGACAACTTTGTGAACACAAAAAATTGCATACCATAGAAGAAGACTTTCCTTTGGATGAGGAACATGAAACTTCAATAGAAAGTAAGAGAAAATTAGAATTGGAAATAAAAAGGCAATGGATGAGAAACTTGTGTGCAACAAGACAATTAAATCATGAATATGTGGGCACATCATCTATAAGTTCCCAAGTTGAAGAGACACCACCATCCAATGTTGGAGACGCACCCTTGTACCATCTTGAAGGCACATTATTGTATCATGTTGAAGGCACAACATTATCTACATCCAAAGGTGTAGGCACAATATCATGTCATGTTGAAGGCACACCATTATCTACATCCAAAGGTGTAGGCACAACATCATGTCATGTTGAAGGCACACCATTAACATCTCAAGTTGGTGAGGACCCATCTTTCACATCTCAACTTTAAGGCACATCATCTTTAGTTGAAGCTACACAATTGACACATAATTTTGTTGATGTTCGTAATGTTGAGGCGACTGAACAGTTGAAAACACCTCCTAGAATTGTTCATAGAAAGCCAAAATATTTGCTTGATATTGATACTAACATTTTGCAACAAATGCTTGACAAGATTCCCAAGCATACTTGTCAAAGGTATGCCATCTGTATTTGGAGATTATTGTTTGAGAATTTAAATATGATAGGAAGATGTCAACTATTTGTTCAAATAATGAGAAATCTAAAATTTTGGCCCATGATGAAGATTCTTGGGCTAAGAACGATGATGAGTCAAGTGAAAAATCTATTGTAAAGAATCTAATGACTACATATGAGAGTGTGGGTTCTACATCACGCACAAAAGATAGTAATGTCACATGATGTGTACTTACATCAACAATAGTAAGCACTCAAATGAATAAATATTGACTCATTAGAAAGACAAGAAAAGCACTAAAAATAAGTAGAAAATCTCCAATGAGACTTGTGGGAAGGTGTCAAAGAGTGGAAGATCCAAATAAAAATGAATTATGGGCATTTTTTTGTAGACTACCGCGGAAAGATAAATCAATAGTTGACGCTTTAAAATATGTGATTGAATACTTTTGGAAGAATAACACATGAGTATCTCCCAATCAACAAGATGTTGTAAGAAGGAGGATTGGTAGTCAAATTCGCATTCCACATCTAAAAAAAAAATTGATTCAGCTAGGACACAATTCTTTGCAAAATTTATACATACGTATCCTCAATTTAAAATTAGTCAAAGATATTTTGAAATGGCTAAACCTTTTTATGTGAAGATAAATCACACACACACAACTTGTTGTTGTAGGGTACATATTGAATTTTCTAATCATTTTGATGTTATAAGCATATATGTGTAGATTTGCATTCTAACAATGTTTTGCAGGATTGTAACATAAATGACCCACCTACATCTTCAAGGGAATTAATTACTAAAATTTTATGTGAAAGAGAAGATGGTCAACAATTTTACAATCTTGCATTCTTGAATGGTACATGCATAGATTATGGTGGTTTGCAACATTTGCCATTTTGTCAACATATGGAGACTACGCGTTCAATTGGGAGTGAAAAAGTAAATTTTGGAAAATATAAGACTATCACATATGCTCTAAAAGATGGAAGGGAGGCTAAAAGATGTGATTTACTAATTGAAAAGATTCCAGTGTATCAGTTCATGAGTATTTTTTGTCACAATATTGTGTATGAGTATGAAAGGCATACACATAGAGATTGATGGTTGGATATGCAATTCAATTTGTGCAAGGACACATTCCCACTTGATACTATTGTTTCAGTTGTCAACTTCATAGAGAACTAACCTCTACAACTGCAAAATGAGGTGCAAGCAAAGTACTATAGCTCTCAACAAGTTTCTATATTTGTTCATATAGAATTTATGCATTCACACAGTACAGAGGAGAACAGGAAGATATTGAGGGAGTATCATTTTTACATAATCGATGATCATTCACATTCTATAGAGTTTGTACATGGTTTCTTTCATCTATTTATCATGATTTGCGTAATAGGAGCATATCATATCATCGACACATCATATGGTCAGACAATTGTGCATTGCAATTCAAGAATTCTTCGATGTTTTCTTGGTTGAGCATGATGCATACGAACACTTGTATTCAATATATGTGGAATTTTATAGAGGTAGGTCATGGAAAGGGAGAGCATGATGATGCAAGTGAATGTATAAAAAGGGCCTTAGCACATGAAGAATTAAAGTATAAAGAATGAGCAACATTGTTAGATGTGATATGTATCATCCAGTGGTGTAATGCTACAATGGGTCCAAGTAATGAAGGTGAGTCTACGGTTCATGGATTTTTTTGTTTGGTGGATGAAACTAACATTACACCATACAAGGATTGTTGTACATTAATAGGATCAAGTGAGCTACACTCTTTTAGAATCTCTAATGCAAGTTCATGTATCATCGACACATGACATATGGCATGCTTTTGTATATCATGCGTAGATGAAGATTGGGATGGGTGTGAGTCAAAGAAATGGGTCGAGGAATGGTCTACATGAATTTTGAGCCCACTTGACTCCTATCATCCCCCAATAGCATTGTAACTGACACAAATGGAATCATCCATTGACTTTGAATGTTTGTCTGATCTAGTGCAAATAGGTAAATTTTCAACTCACAAATAGTCTCAAATTTAGTGCTTTATCATAATTATTTGTTAAATTAATCTCCTCACTATGATTCTATCATTGCAGACCATGTTTTTGTTGTTATTGCACCTAAAGACAATGACGAAGAGACAGATTATTATTTGTGTCATTGTGTTGAGGGCAAAAATAAATTGGATCACTTGGTTACAGATGATGAAGGATTAGAATACCCTACAGGAGAAGTGGTTATAACTGGTACATGGCTTAGATGGTATTGTATGAAGAACCCTAGGTTGTGTTTGTTCAAGGATTGGGAGACACACAAGAAGATTCTTCATTATTCCAACCTTGTTGTTGTATCAAATGTCCATTTGACCAAATATGGAGGAAAACCACACAATAAAACTCTTTGGAAGGTTCGTGAGTCAGACCACGAGGCAATACTTGAGACAATAAAGGGTAGGGAAGATCCGGCTAGTTCATTGGACTAAAAGTGAATCCAAAATGTTTTAAAGTTGAATCTAGTTGAATGCGTGTGCATATAACATTTATATTTGTAAAGGAATTAATTCCCTTGAATCCACATTGGGTGGACTCTAAATTTCTCATGCATTACCCCGTATGTATAACGGGAAGTTTGTAAGATTTAATAAAAAAATTTCTCTTCTATTTTTTGGAGCAATACCAGAGGTTTTCTCTTCTCAGCTCTTTTCTCCTGGTGCTTCAAATGAGCTAAGTTGTAAACATATTTTTCATAATTAATTAAAAAATATATGTTCATGAAATGAATTCTAGAAATATACATTAAGCTTATTGTCATGTTTCATGATAGCACATTCTTTGTATATATGTATTTACAAAAAAAAATTAAACTATCAAACTACACATTCAAATCATTTAAAAATATTGAAATCCGCTCATCGTGGTATTGAACTCTCTCCACCAACAGCTCTAAAATTCTAGGTGAATGCTAGGAATGACCCTTTCATAGAAGCAAAGTGGCTCAAACCTTGTTGACCGCTATGGAGCCAAGTGTCCCTCAAGGTGCACCAGGCAACAAAAATGCTGATCTTCAGGAGTCCATTTCTCGAAGCTCATTCTAGGTATCGATGAGTCATCAAGTGGTATAGGACCATGTCACGGAGGCCTGTGATAACTATATAGTAAGAAAATGGAATAACTTCTATTGAATACTGGTTTAGCCTTCTGAGTAAGTGGTTTGGGGTCATGTCACGCGCCTTGAATGGGTTTCTAACTTTGATCTGGCTTTATCCCCTTGTTCTGCCCCATTTCCACTTTTTCCAACCTATTTCTAGCACTCAGACTGAGAAAATGGGAATTTAGCCTTAGGTTCAAGGTTGACCTCAACCTTGACCTAGGTCACAATCAACCTTTTCTAGGCCTGGGGTTCAAATTTTAGAATATCAGTGTTTCTAGATGTCAGTCTTTGGAAAACGTTAATTCCCACTTTCGGGTCGGCTGTTTCAGGCTTTGAAACAACAAATCCTAAATTATATTTAATATAGGTCCTCTTCTAGGGTCATCGGTCTAATTAGAACTTAATTCTCCTATGTCGGCTTCTCTAGAAGATTGTGCCCTAATTTTATCCAAAAGGAAGCTTTCTCCTCTCATTTTCTCTAAGACTAAGATTTGATAACCATCAACTAAGTGAAAGCTAAGAAGCAAGATTTGAAGCAAGAATCTACTCTCAAGCATTCAAGCATTCAAGCATTTCCATTTTCATCGAGGAGATCCATTGGTGGCCATTGAAGGATTCAAGCTCCATGGAGCCCTCTTGTTGAATATTTCTCCATTCACATAATTCCAAGCCTCTTCCAATTCAAGAACCCATTCAAGATTGGTGTTGAAGATCTACAAGCAATTGATTGAAGACATTCTACATTCTCCAATCTAAATTATACATCCATTTGGTGCATCTGTACTTGTGGATTCAAGGATTTGAATCCTCCACAAAGACTTTTACATGAGCAAGGTGAATTGTTTCATTTACTTTATTTATTTCAGCAATTTCAATTATATATTTGAGGTTAATTCCAAAACTGGGGTTTGACCAAGGCAAACCCCTTCCCCCAACAAACAAACCATTTTTTATTGCAAGTACAGGTTTGAAACAACAGACCAAGATGGAGATTTGGATACCCTTTTCAGCAAACTTCTGGGATCTGAGAATAGAATTTAAGTCTGAGACTTTTTAGGTTGATTCTTCCCTAGGGTGCAATCGGAAATTCTGGCCAATGGTGACATTTAATTGAGGGTACAAATTAGAAATGTCTTAGAATGGGAAAATGTTTCTGGTTTTTGTTTGTCTCTGCATTTCTATTCTAGATCTGGCCACAAATTTTTGAGAAACTCAACACACGCTTCAGAAAACAACATTCTTCAGATCTGCAATATTTCAAGGTTAGTGCATTTCTCATATTCAATTCAATTAAGGTTATCAATTTATCTAAATCTATTTCACATTCAAATCAAAAAAACAAACCAGGCACTTAAGATCTTCCTTCTTCATTCTTGTTTCCAAGTGGGGTATTCATTTATGCATTCATCCTTCCTTTTGGGTTAGCCAATTTGGATCTCTCATTTGCATATCTAAGGATAGGAGGAGAGAATCTTATCTACCCCCATAACATATTTAAATGTAAGGTATTTTATGTTAAATGAACCAATATAATAACAAACATTCATTTTCTTCCTTACAATAACCTATCTCAGATTTTGGAGATTCGCTTTCATTTTCATTTGCCGACCCAATCTCGGTTGATGCAAAAACTTGCAATGTTGCACAGTTGAAAACTGACACATTTCATATCTTGAAAACCACTCATCATGGCATTGAACCATCTCTACCAACAAATCTAGAATGTCAATTGAATTCTAGGAATGACCCTTTCATGAAGGCAAAGTGGCTCAAATGTTGCCGACCGCTATGGAGCCAAGTGTCCCTCAAGGTGCACCAGGCAACAAAATTTTTGGTATCTTTAGGAGTCTATTTCTCAGAGCTCACAGGGGGTATCAATGATTTTTTAGGTGCTACAAGACCATTTCATAGATTCCTATGATAACCTATCTCATATTTTGGAGATTCACTTTCGTTTTCAATTTGCATCCCAATCTTGGTTGATGCAAAAACTTACAATGTTGTGTAGTTTAAAGCTGAGACATTGCATATCTTGAAAACCACTCATCATGGCATCAAACTATCTCTACCAAAAAATCTATAATGTTGGGTGAATGCTAGCAATGACCCTATCATGGAGGCAAAGTGGCTTGAATGTTGTCGACCGCTATGGAGCCAAGTGTCCCTCAAGCTACACCAAACAACAAAATTGTCGATATTTAGGAGTCTGTTTCTCAAAGCTCGCATGGGGTATCATCAATATGTCATGTGTTATAGGACCTTTTCATGGATGCCTATCATAACCTATCTCATATTTTGGATATTCCCTTTCGTTTTCATTTTTTGACCCAATCTCGATTAATGCAAAAACTTGCAATGTTACACGGTTGAAAGCTGACACATTGCATATCTTGAAAACTGTTCATCTTGGCATCAAACCATCTCCACCAACAACTTCAAAATTTTTGGTGAATTCTAGGAATGACCATTTCACAGATTTGAAGTGGCTCAAACATTTCCGACCACTATGGAGCCAATTGTCCCTCAAGGTGCACCAGGCAACGAAATTACCAATCTTTAGGAGTCTATTTCTTAGAGCTTGCATGGGGTATCAATGATTCATTAGGTTCTATAGGACCATGTCATGGAGGCCTACAATAACCTATCTCATATTTTGTATATTCTCTTTCATTTTCATTTGTCAACCTAATCTCGGTTGATGCAAAAACTTGCAATGTTGCGCAGTTGAAAGCTGACACATTGCATATCTTGAAAAATGCTCATCCTAGCATCAAACCATCTCTACCAAAAGCTCTATAATGTTGGGTGAATTCTAGGAATGACCCTTTCATGGAGGTAAAAGGTCTCGAATGTTGTCGACCTCTATGGAGCCAAGTGTCCCTCAAGGTGCATCAGGCAACAATGTTGCCAATCTTTAGGAGTCTATTTCTCATAGCTCGCATGGGATATCGAAAAGTAGTTAGGTTCTATAGGACCATGTCATGGAGGCATGTGATAACCTTGTTGGAGATTTGATTCTGAATGGTTTATTGATTGTATGTTTGTCATTGATCACAACATATAATACACAATAGTACTTCTGTAAGTACTTATCCATATGATGACATGAAGACCAACGTGGATAGATACATGTTGTTGACATGTTTATGATGCTATTTTCATACACACAGACTCAGATATGAAGTTTTAGTAAAGATATGTAATTCTGTTAACGGTTACAGTTCTGGAGGATTAACGGTTTAAGGCCGACGTATGTAACGTGTTTATCAAGTTGCGCCTATCTTCAGGATATGTGTGTGTATATTCACGATGTTTTATGAGTTGTTAATATTAATCTAAACACACCAAACATATTTCAATAAGATTACAAAGTTATGATTAAATTGGTGAAGCTGACTTAGTGAAGTGATGCGTATGTTCAACATTGACTTGCGCGGTTGTAATTATGCTTGCGTGCTTAGTAGAGCCAACAAGGATGTTAAGAAGAGTTTTCTAACAGGTCCCATGATCTCATATTTGGTGTATATATTTATACAAGGTCATTTGTGATAAGAAGAGTTGCGAAAGCCATAGATTGACAAGCAGAGCAGAGTGTTGATGCAGCAGAGCTATATTTATCATATGTTGATAATATAGATGTTTATGTTAAAGAATTTAGAATATAGAGAAGATTGTTATATTGCTTTAAAAAAGGTTAAAGCATTGGCACACAAAAGGAACTGATCAGACAAGCAGTGTCAAAGAAACAGTTCACTTCATTGGTACAGTGTGTATCAATTATCCAGAAGGTTGCAGCCTTCACCTCTTGGATAGTGAGTCCTCCACCCCTAACAGGGTTATTATAAAAAGACTCCTAACAGGGTCTGACCCTTAACCAGGTCAACTATACTACTGCATTGTATTGTAAAACTCCTAATAGGGTTGAAGAATCTTTTAAAAAGGATTACTATAAACAACATAGTTCTTTGTGGGTACTAATTCCCACTAGGGTTTTCACCATTTGGTTTCCCCATAACCAAAATTGATGTGTTGAGTAATGTGTTATCTGAATGTGCATTTAATTTATATCAGTCTGGATTAATAAGTATAAAAGATTTAAAGTTGCTGATAACTGATTCACCTCCCCCCCCTCTCAGTTATCCCTAAAGTATTCTAACAATTGGTATCAGAGCCAAGTGCCTTGGAGAAGAAGCCTAACAGCTTAAGGTAGATCAGATGACAAAATTCAGAAAAGATAGCCCTAAGTTTGATGGAGAGAATTATTTGGATTGGAAGAACAAAATGATAACAGATCTTCAGCGAATAGGATTTGAGATCTTTGAGATTGCTACACAAGAGGTTGAAATCCCATCTCTGAAAGACCTTGCAAAGGATGATGCCACTAGAAGATAGAAGGAAACATTTACCAATAATGCAATTGCCAAAGAAGCCCTAATCAGTGCCTTATCTGACAGTGAATTTTCTAAAATCAAGAAGATTGAAAAAGAATATATCATATGGAAGTATTTAGAAGACATGTTTGAAGGAGATGTTCAAGCAAAGAATGCACGCAAGAAGACATGGAAGAATAAAAACAACAGTCTTGAGATGTTACCTGAAGAGAACATTAGAGCTTATAATCAAAGGATAAATGAAGTAGTATCTGGAATCAGAAACAATGGAGGAGAAATTTCAGAAGAAGATATAATGGACAAGTTGTTGTCTACTTTGACATCAGACTATGATAACAAGATCAGCATTCTACAGGAAACTATGCAATTCTCACAAGACTTCAAGAGAGAGACTTTGATCAGCAAAATATCTGCATTTGAGATATCAAGATTGAAGACTGAACCTAAGAATGAAATAGCCTTCAAAGCTTCAATCCATAGTAAGAAATCCTCACATATCTCTAGTCATAATGAGAATGAAGTAAATGATGAAGAGCTAGAAGAGATAATTGCCATGATTGCTAAGAGAGAAAAGAAAGGAAAAGGAAAATATGAAGGATAGCTTCCATTCAAGTGTTTGTCATGTAATAAGATTGGTCACTTTGCATCTAAGTGTCCCACAAGAGTCAAGAAGTTCAGATCTAACTACAAACCTAAATATAGAAAGGAATGTTACCATGCTGAAGAAGGTGTAACTGATGAAGATTCAGGAGGAGATGAAATTGGATTCGTAGCCCTTGAAGACATGGAAAAGTTGCTCGAAGATATGGACATTGCAGATAAAGAAGAAGATCATAAATTAGCCTTAATTTTGAAAGCAGATGTCAGAACTGATTGGATCATTGACAATGGATGCTCACACCACATGACAGGTGACAAAGACAAATTTGTTTAGTTAGACAAATACAAAGGAGGTATGGTTAGATTTGGAGATAACACTCCTAAACCTATCATAGGCAGAGGATCCATCACCTTGGATGAAAAGAACAAGACAGATGATGTTTTGTATGTAGATGGATTACATCATAACTTGTTGAGTGTTGGACAGCTACTTGACAAAGGCTATCATTTGGAGTTCAAAGACAACAAGTGCATCATTAGCAACAAGGATGGAGACATGATTACATCAGGCTCTAAAACAAAAGGTAATGTTTTTCAGCTTAATTCAGATGTAAGTTGTTTTGTTGCAAAAGTAGATGATAGTTGGTTATGGCACAAGAGACTTTATCATATCAACTTTGATAACATAGTAAAGATCAGTAATGTCAAGGAAGTTAGATACCTACCAAGCATTGCAAGACCAGTTGACACAATTTGCAGGTAATGTGTTATGGGTAAACATGTAAGGAGTTCCTTCAGAAGCAAGCAAACCTCATCTGAAAACAAGTTGGACTTAGTACATACAGATTTATGCGGTCCTAGTCAAACAAGATCATACTATGGTGAAAGGTACTTTATTTTGTTTGTTGATGATTTTTCTAGGATGATGTCGGTTGCTTTCCTAAAAGAGAAGTCAGAAGCCTTTGAGAAGTTCAAAATATTCAAAGCTAAGGTTGAGAATGATTCTAGACTAAAACTAAAATGTTTAAGATCAGATAGAGGAGGAGAATTCACCTCTGACCAGTTTTATGAATACTGTGAAGAACATGGAATAAAAAGGCAGTTGAGTGCCCCTAGAACACCTCAGAAAAATGGAATTGCAGAAAGGAGAAACAAGATTATACTAGATACAGTGCACACCATGATGATTGAAGGAAAAGTTGCACACACCTATTGGAGAGATGCAGTGAACACAGCAGTATATACTATCAACAGAACTCAATTGAGACCAGGCATGGACAAGACACCCTATGAACTTTGGTTTGGTAATGTACCTACAGTAAAATATTTTAGAATATTTGGCAGCAAGTGCTACATCAAGAGAGATGACAGTGTTGGCAAGTTTGATGCTAGAAGTGATGAAGGTATTTTTCTTGGTTACTCTACAAAAAGAAAATCATATAGATGTTTCAATTTAAGATTAAAGAAGATAATTGAAAGAACGCATGTTAAGACGGATGAGAAGTTTATGATTCAAGAGAGGTACTGTGAATATGCACCCTTGATTGAAGAAGAACCCAGACCTAACAGTAAAGATACTATAATTGAAGAAATGTTTGATTGTATTGATGTCTCATGCAATGACCCTGAAGAACCTTAGATTACAGAGGAAGAAGTCACACCTAAGGTTCCCAATTTTACATCTAGATACCACTCTAAGAATGATATCATTGGAGATCAGAGCAGTAGTGTTTTGACCAGATCAAAAGCAAAGAGCCTAGCATTGGATGAAGAGGTATGTTTAATTTCACAGATTGAACCTTAAAGTGTTGAAGATGCTTGTAATGAATCAGATTGGAAAAATGCAATGAAAGAAGAACTAGATCAAATAATCAAGAATGACACATGGGAATTGGTTCCTAGACCAAGTGATAAAAATGTGATTGGAACAAAGCGGATTTTCAGAAACAAAATGAATGAAGAAGGTACAGTAATAAGAAACAAAGCAAGATTAATATGTAAAGGATATGCGCAGAGAGAAGGAATAGACTACACTGAAACATGTGCCCCTATGAGTAGACTGGAAGCCATAAAATTGTTTTTGGCATATGCAACATTAAAAGAATTTAAAGTTTATCAAATGGATGTCAAATCATCTTTTTTGAATGGTGATTTAAAAGAAGAAGTCTACATAGAACAGCCTGAAGGATTTAACCTTTCAGATAGACCAGACATGGTATGCAAACTAAAGAAAGTACTTTATGGACTTAAATAGGCTCCAAGAGCTTGGTATGAGAGATTAGATGGTTATCTCACCAAGATTGGATTCAAGAAAGGAGTAGCAGATTGTAACTTATTCATAAGAGAAACACCTGATGGATTACTATTAGTTGCCATATTTGTTGATGACATTAACTTTAGAGGTAATGACAAGCTTAGTATAATATTTGCAAAAGAAGCAAGCCAGTATGCACTCCTATGACCACAGGAAGTAAACTTTCAAAAGATGATGACTCCACAGCAATTGATAAAACATTGTACAAATCTATGATTGGAAAGCTTATTTATCTAACTCAATCAAGACCTGACATATCTAATGCAGTTGGCATTGTTGGAAGTTTTGCAGTTGAACCCAAGCATAATCACCTAATGGCAATCAAAATAATATTCAGATATCTTAAGGGAACTATAGACTATGGTTTATGGTATCCTATATCAGAAAATGCACAACTTCATGTGTATATTGATGCAGATTGGGCAGGTTGTATTGATGACAGGAAGAGAACTTCAGGAGGAGCAGTATTTCTTGGAAAAAAGTTGGTATCTTGGACAAGCAAGAAGAAAAATTGTATTTCTCAGTCAACAGCAGAAGCAGAATATGTTGCAGCAGCACTGAACTGTACAACAATTGTTTGGATCAAGCAGATGGTTAAAGACTTTGGTATTCAGGTTGACTATCCTATTGTTATTCATTGTGATAACACCAGTAAATTAACATGTCTAAGAACCCTGTGATGCATGCAAAGGTAAAACACATAGAGATCAAGTATCATTATCTAAGAGAAAAAGTTGCAGAAAAGGAAGTAACATTGGACTATGTAAACACAAAAGATCAGCTAGCAGACATTTTTACAAAGCCTTTAGCAAAAGATACTTTTGAGTATCTAAGAGAGAATTTGGGAGTAATTCCCTCTCCTAACTCTAATTAGAGAAAGAAGCAAGTACATCAGTCCTGTGTGACTGATGAATGGTTGACTACTCTACTTCTGGAGTAGTACCTGAGCTTAATAGTTTATGGCACCCTTTTCCATTGATGTCAATGGGGGAGTATATACCAGTAAAAACAAGACAAACAAGAAACACATACAAGGAGCTTATACTATGGGGGAGTAAAGAAACACAGTAGGGAAGTATGACAATGGGGGAGTATTCAAAGAATACACAGTACATGAAACTGCAACAGTCTAGATGAATCTTTGATGAGGATATTGAGAAGATTGTATTAGAAAGAAGACACCATGAATAGAAGTTGTTTTTATATCATATGTTGCCATCAATGCCAAAGGGGGAGATTGTTGGAGATTTGATTCTGAACAGTTGACTGATTGTATGTTTGTCATTGATGACAACATATAATACACAGTAATACTTCTGTAAGTACTTATCCATATGATGACATGAAGACCAGCATGGATAGATACATGTTGTTGACATGTTCATGATTCTATTTTCATACACGCAGACTCAAATATGAAGTTTCAGTAAAGATATGTAATTTTTTTATTGACGGTTACAGTTCTGGAGGATTAACGGTTTAAGGCCGATGTATGTAATGTGTTGATCAAGTTGCACCTATCTTCAAGATATGTGTGTGTATATTCATGATGAGTTATGATTTGTTAATATTAATCTAAACACGCCAAACATATTTCAATAAGATTACAAATTTATGATTAAATTGGTGAAGCTGACTTAGTGAAGCGACACGTCTGTTCAGCATTGACTTGCGTGGTGGTAATTATGCTTGCACACTTAGTAGAGCCGACAAGGATGTTAAGAAGAGTTTTCTAACAGGTCCCATGATCTCATATTTGGTGTATATATTTATACAAGTTCATTTGTGATAAGAAGAGTTGTGAAAGCCAGAGATTGACAAGCAGAGTAGAGTGTTGATGCAGCAGAGCTATATTTATCATATGTTGATAATATAGATGTTTATGTTGAAGCATTCAGAATATAGAAAAGATTGTTATATTGCTTTACAAGAGGTTAAAGCATTGGTGCACAAAAGGAACTGATCAGACCAACAATGTCAAAGCAACAGTTAACTTCATTGGTACAGTGTGTATCAATTATCCAGAAGGTTGTAGCCTTCACCTCTTGGATAGTGATTCCTTTGCATAGTGAGTCCTCCACCCCTAACAGGGTTATTATAAAAAGACTCCTAACAGGGTCCGACCCTTAACCAGGTCAACTATACTACTGCATTGTATTGTACAACTCCTAATAGGGTTGAAGAATCTTTTAATAGGGATTACTATAAATAGTATAGTTCTTTGTGGGTACTAATTCCCACCGGGGTTTTCACCATTTGGTTTCCCCGTAACCAAAATTGATGTGTTGAGTAATGTGTTATCTGAATGTGCATTTAATTTATATCAGTCTGGATTAATAAGTATAAAAGATTTAAATTTGTTGATAACAGATTCACCCCCCCTCTCAGTTATCCCTGAAGTATTCTAACAAACCTATCTTTGATTTTCCATATTCGCTTTCATTTTCATTTGCCGACCCACTCTCGGTTGATGTAAAAACTTGTAATGTTGCCGAATTGAAAGCTGACACATTGCATATCTTTAAAATTGCTCATCCTGGCATCAAACTGTCTTCACCAATAGCTCTGAAATGTCAGGTGAATGGTAGGAATGACCTTGTCATAGAAGAAAAGTGGCTCGAACGTTGCCGACTGCTATGGAGACAAGTGTCCCTCAAGGTGCACCAGGCAACAAAATTGGTGATCTTTAGGAGACCGTTTCTTAGAGCTTGCATGGGTTATCAATGAGATGTTAGGTGCTACAAGAATGTTTCATAGAGTTCTATGATAACCTATCTCATATTTTTGAGATTCTCTTTCATTTTCATTTTCTGACTCAATCTTGGTTGATGCAAAAACTTGCAATGTTGTGTAGTTGAAAGCTAAAACATTGCATATCTTGAAAACTGCTCATCTTGGAATCAAACCATCTCCACCAAAAGCTCCAAAATGGCAGTTGAATTCTAGGAATGACCTTTTCATGAAGGAAAAGTGGCTCGATTTTTTCCGACCGCTATGGGTCCAAGTGTCCCTCAAGGTGCACCAGGCAACAAAATTGCCAAAATTTAGGAGTTTGTTTCTCAGAGCTCGCGTGGGGTATCGATGAGATGTTAGGTGCAACAAGATCATATCATGGAGGCCTATGATAACCAATCTTAGATTCTATAGATTCACTTTCATTTTCATTTTCTGACCCAATCTCGGTTGATGCAAAAACTTATAATGTTGCATTGTTGAAAGTTGACACATTTCATATCTTGAAAATCGCTCATCCTGATATAAAACCATCTCCGCCAACAGCTTTGAAATTCTAGGTGACTATTAGGAATGACCCTATCATAGAGGTAAAGTGGCTCGAACATTGCCGATCGTTATGGAGCCAAGTGTCCCTCAAGGTGCACTAGGCAACAAAATTATCGATCTTTAGGAGTTAATTTCTCGGAGGCCGCGTGGGTTATCGACAAGACGTCAGGTGCTACAATACTGTGTCATAGAGGCATGTGATAACCTATCTCAGATTTTGGAGACTATTTTCATTGGTCGACCCAATCTCAGTTGATGCAAAAACTTGCAATGTTGCACAGTTGAAAGATGAGACATTGCATATCTTTAAAACCATTTGTCATGGCATCGAACTGTCTCTTCCAATAGTTCTAGAATGTTGGGTGAATGCTAAGAATGACACTATCATGTAGGAAAAGTGGCTCAAACTTTTCTGACTACTATGGAGCCAAGTGTCCCTCAAGGCGCACCAGGCAACAAAATTGCCAATCTTTACGAGTCTGTTTCTCAAAGCTCGCATGAGGTATCAACAATTCATTAGTTTCTATAGGACCATGTGACAGAGGCCTATGATAATCTATCTTGGATTTTGTATATTCCCTTTCATTTTTATTTCCCGACCCAATCTCGGTTGATGCAAAAACTTGCAATGTTGCGTAGTTGAAAGATGACACATTGCATATCTTTAAAACCACTCATCCTAGCATCAAACCATCTTTGCCAACAGCTCCAAAATTTTGGGTGACTTCTAGGAACAACCATTTCATGGAGGCAAAGTGGCTCAAACATTGCTGACCGCTATGGAGTCAAGTGTCCCTCAAGGTGCACTAGGCAACAAAATTATTGATCTTTAGGAGTCTTTTTTTTGAAGCTCGTGTGGGGTATTAACAAGCCGTTAGGTGCTACAAGACCGTGTTACAAAGGCATACAATAACCTTTCTCAAATTTTGGAGATTCTCTTTCATTTTCATTTTCTGACCCAATCTCGGTTAATTCAAAAACTTGCAATGTTGTGCAGTTGAAAGCTGACACATTGCATATCTTGAAAACCCCTCATCTTGGCATCGAACCATCTCTGCTAACACCTTCAATTTGACATTTAAATTCCAAGTATAACCTTTTTATGCTTCACAACTCATTCAAACATTTGGGACCATAATGTACTGGTGCATCCCTTAACGTTCTTGTAGTGCCCTAAATAGGTCCAGGTGGTCAAAATGCTCCAATAGGTCTAAAAATGGGTAATATTGATATTTTTGATCTTATATGAGCTATTATCACTTCATTAAGGTGTTGGAATGAAAATTACGAGTCTAGGTTTATGAAATGAAACATGCATATTCTCATTAAGTATGAATCATTTAGTAACAATATACATAGATACATGTGCAAGCATAAATATAAGGCATAAGCAATTTACAAAGAATAAGACATCCACATAAACATAAAGTAGTCTACATCAATAAAGATGATATATTCGTAGAGCATGAAGAAAAATATGTATGCCCAATAATTTCATAGATCAAATATATCCAGTAAATTTAAATTGGCGTTGTGGAAGCCAAATGGATGTTATAAGCATATATGTGCAGATTTGCATTCTAACAATGTTTTGCAGGATTGTAACATAAATGACCCACCTACATCTTCAAGGGAATTAATTACTATAATTTTATGTGAAAGAGCGGATGGTCAACAATTTTACAACTCGCATGCTTGAATGGTACATGCATAGATTATGGTGGTTTGCAACATTTGCCAATTTGTCAACATATGGAGAATACACGTGCAATTGGGAATGAAAAAGTAGATTTTGGAAAATATAAGACTGTCACATATGCTCTAAAAGATGGAAGGGAGGATAAAAGATGTGATTTAGTAATTGAAAAGATTCCAATGTATCAGTTCATGAGTATTTTTTGTCACAATATTGTGTATAAGTATGCAAGGCATACACATAGAGCTCGATGGTTGGATATGAAATTCAAGTTGCGCAAGAACACATTCCCACTTGATACTATTGTTTCATTTGTCAACTTCACAGAGAACTACACTCTACAATCGCAAAATGAGGTGCAAGAAAAGTATTATAGCTCTAAACAAGTTTCTATATTTGTTCATATAGAATTTATGCATTCACACAGTATAGAGGAGAATAGGAAGATATTGAGGGAGTAAAATTTTTACATAATCGATGATCGTTCACATTCTACAGAGTTTTTACACAGTTGCTTTCATTTATTTATGGTGATTTGAGTAATAGGAGCATATCATATCATTGACACATCATATGGTCAGACAATTGTGCATTGCAATTCAAGAATTCTTGGATGTTTTATTGGTTGAGCATGATGCATATGAACACTCATATTCAATATAGTAGAATTTTACAGAGGTAGGTCATGGAAAGCGAGAGCATGATGATGCAGGTGCATGTATAAAAATGGCCTTAGCACGCAAAGAATTAAAGTACAAAGAACAAGCAACATTGTTAGATGTGATATGTATCATCCAGTAGTGTAATGCTACAATGGGTCTAGGTAATGAAGGTGAGTCTACGGTTCATAGATTTTTTTGGTTGGTGGATGAAACTAACATTGCACCATACGAGGATTGTTGTACATTAACAAGATCAAGTGAGCTACACTCTTTTATAATCTCTAATGAAAGTTCATGTATCATCAACACACGACATATGTCATGCTTTTATTCATCATGTGTAGATGAAGATTGGGATGGGTGTGAATGAAGGGAATGGTTCAACGAATGGTCTACATGAATTTTGAGCCCACTTGACTCCTATCGTCCCCCAGTAGCATTGCAACTGACACAAATGGAATCATCCATTGACTTTGAATGTTTGTCTGATCTAGCGCAACCAGGTAAATTTTCAACTCACAAATAGTCTCAAATTTAGTACTTTATCATAAGTATTCATTAAATTAATCTCCTCACTATGATTCTATCATTGCAGACCATGTTTTTGTTGTTATTGCACCTGAAGGCAATGACGAAGGGATAGATTATTATTTGTGTCATTATGTTGAGGCCAAAAATAAATTGGATCACTTGGTTACAGATGATGAAGGATTAGAATACCCTATAGGAGAAGTGGTTGTAACTGGTACATGGCTTAGAAAGTATTGTATGAAGAACCCTAGGTTGTGTTTGTTCGAGGATTGGGAGACACAAGAAGATTCTTCATTATTCCAACCTTGTTGTTGCAACAAATGTCCATTTGACCAAACATGGAGGAAAACCACACAATAAAACTCTTTGGAAGGTTCGTGAGTCAGACCACAAGGCAATACTTGAGACAATAAAGGGTAGGGAAGACCCGGCTGGTTCATTGGACTAAAAGTGATACCAAAATGTTTTAATGTTGAATCTAGTTGAATGCATGTGCATATAACATTTATATTTGTAAAGGAATTAATTCCCTTGAATCCACATTGGGTGGACTCTAAATTTCTCATGCATTACCCCATATGTATAATGGGAAGTTTGTAAGATTTAATAACAAATTTTCTCTTCTTTTTTGGGGGGCAATACTAGAGATTTTATCTTCTCAGCTCTTTCCTCCTAGTGCTTCTAATGAGCTGAGTTGTAAACATATTTTTCATAATTAATTAAAAAATATATGTTCATGAAATGAATTCTAGAAATTTACGTTAAGCTTATTGTCATGTTTCATGATAGCACATTCTTTGTATATATGTATTTACAAAAAAAAATTAAACTATCAAACCGCACATTTAAATCATTTAAAAATCTTGAAATCCGCTCATTGTGGTATTGAACTGTCTCCACCAACAGCTCCGAAATGCTAGGTAAATGCTAGGAATGACCCTTTCATGGAGGCAAAGTGGCTTGAACCTTGTCGATCGCTATGGAGCCAAGTGTCCCTCAAGGTGCACCAGGAAACAAAATTGCCGATCTTCAGGAGTCCATTTCTTGAAGCTTGTGTGGGGTATCGATGAGTCCTCAAGTGCTACAGGACCATGTCACGGAGGCCTGTGATAACTCTATAGTTGGAAAATGGAAGCACTTCCATTGAACACTAGTTTAGTCTTCCGAGTAAGTGGTTTGGGGTCATGTCAAGTGGCTTGAATGGGTTTCTGACTTTGATATGGCTGTATCCCCTTGTTCTACCCCATTTCCACTTTTTCCAACCTATTTCTAGCACTCAGACTGAGAAAATAGGACTTTGGCCTCAGGGTCAAGGTCAACCTCGACCTTGACCTAGGTCACAATCAACCTTTTCTAGGCCCAGGGTTCAAATTTTAGAATATCAGTGTTTTTGGATGTTGGTCTTTGGAAAAAGTTAATTCCCACTTTCGGGTCGGCTGTTTCAGGCTTTGAAACAACAAATCTTAAATTATATTTAATATAGGTCCTCTTCTAGGGTCATGGGTAAGATTGGGTAAGATTGATATTTTTGATCTTATATGAACTATTATAACTTCATAAAGGTGTTGGAATGAAAATTACTAGTCTAGGTTTATGAAATGAAACATGCATATTCTCATTAAGTATGAATAATTCAGTAACAATATACATAGATACATGTGCGAGCATAAATATAAGGCATAAGCAATTTACAAAGAATAAGACATCCACATAAACATAAAGTAGTCTACATCAATACACATGATATATTTGTAGAGCATGAAGAAAAATATATATGCCCAATAATGTCATAGATCAAATATATCCAATAAAGTTAAATTGGCGTCGTGAAAGCCAAATGGATGTTATAAGCATATATGTGTAGATTTGCATTCTAACAATGTTTTGCAGGATTGTAACATAAATGACCCACCTACATCTTCAAGGGAATTAATTACTACAATTTTATGTGAAAGAATGGATGGTCAAAGTTTTTACAAGTTCGCATACTTGAATGGTACATGCATAGATTATGGTGGTTTGCAACATTTTCCAATTTGTCAACATATGGAGAGTACATGTACAATTGGGAATGAAAAAGTAGATTTTAGAAAATATAAGATTGTCACATATGCTTTAAAAGACGGAAGGGAGGCTAAAAGATGTGATTTAGTAATTGAAAAGATTCTAGTGTATCAGTTCATGAGTATTTTTTGTCACAATATTGTGTATGAGTATGCAAGGCATACACATAGAGCTCGATGGTTGGATATGAAATTCAAGTTGTGCAAGGACACATTCCCACTTGATACTATTGTTTCATTTGTCAACTTCACAGAGAAATACACTCTACAACCACAAAATGAGGTGCAAGCAAAGTATTATAGCTCTCAACAAGTTTCTATATTTGTTCATATAGAATTTATGCATTCACACAATACAGAGGAGAACAGAAAGATATTGCGGGAGTATCATTTTTACATAATCAATGATTGTTCACATTCTATAGAGTTTATACATGGTTGCTTTCATCTATTTATGGTGATTTGAGTAATAGGAGCATATCATATCATCGACACATAATATGGTCAGATAATTGTGCATTGCAATTCAAGAATTCTCAGATGTTTTATTGGTTGAACAGGATACATACAAACACTCATATTCAATATATATGTTATTTTACAGAGTTCGGTCATGGAAAGCGAGAGCATGATGATGTAGGTGCATGTATAAAAAGGGCCTTAGCACGTGAAGAATTAAAGTACAAAGAACAAGCAACATTGTCAGTTGCGATATGTATCATTCAGTGGTGTAATGCTACAATGGGTCCAGGTAATGAAGGTGAGTCTATGGTTCATAGATTTTTTTGGTTGGTGGATGAAACTAACACTGCACCATACAAGGATTGTTGTACAATAACAGGATCAAGTGAGCTGCAATCTATTAGAATCTCTAATGCAAGTTCATGTTAGGATAAATTCAAAATAACTAAGAGGGGGGTGAATCAGTTATCCTTAGGTCCAGATGTGCCCATATAAAACTTTAAACCAACTTCAACAACTCAGATTTTCTCGGTAGCAATAAATAACAAAAGTGTGCATTTTATTGTACTAATGAAATAAGCTTGCAGAAACTTAACAGTAAAACACAACAATAACATTCACACATTTTGACACCATGATTTAACGTGGAAACCCAATATGGGAAAAACCACCAATAACATGCTACCAAAATTTCACTCTTCTGAAGTGATGCCCTATTAGGAGCCAACCCTGTTAAAGGTTACAAAACACACTGTCAAATGTGACCTGGTTAAAGGATTTAATCACCCTGTCAGGAGTGGCCTTGTTAGAGGACTTAGAACATTTTAATCTGAATGTCATCTTGTTCAAAGGGTTTATACAATGACTGTTAGATCAACCTGGTTAAAGAATTTGAACTGATACAATGGTTAGAAAGCAATCTGCAGGTGTGATCTGATACATACAACTTACTTTGCAACTTCAAATCCAGTTTCAACTCTAATGCTAATTCACTGAGTGGCCTCCATTTTCATTTCAAACTTCAGATCTGCTTGGAAATCCATCAAGTAGTCACTCTGCTTCTCTATTTAGCCTTCTCTACTAGGTCTTGCCAATCAGTCAATTAACCATGCAACACTTTGCATTCAACTTCTCCTTACACTAGGATACTATAACAATAACCATAGTAGGTTATATTATACCTCTTCATCTAGGTTAGATAAATATTTTTCCGCTTAATCAAGATTGTAGATCTTAGGTTAGGTCAAATCCAACAGATCTTTCCATTATTATATTTAATTTACTTCTCCAATATAGTCATTAATTAAACATTGAATCCATGTGCTAATAATGGTTTCTCATGCATTAAATGAATGTGGACCAATCTTAATTAATAATGCATATCCCAATAGAATCAACTATGTCGGCCATAGATCTCAAATCTCATCAATAAACAAAATATTGTTTCTCATCTTCTCTATCTCCCTTAGCATTTCATTGGAACTCGACATCATCTTTTCTTTGCTCAGCATCACCCTTTTCTTTGCTCGACATTGACTTTGCTTTGCTCAGCATTGACCTTCCAGTGAACTGTCAGTGATAGATCTAAACAATGTATCACTTTTCCAAAGTTCCAAATGATCAAGTACCCTGGTGTATACTCATAACTCAACCATTTCCTTGGTCTTCTTGTTATCCCATTCTTTTCAAATCTTTATCAATCAATGGATAAGGTACTCAAACATATAGCAATAGTCTCACCAGTTAAGGTTTGACATCAATGAAAAAATAACAATTGTCTACATTGTAGTATTCTTTCCAACAGTTCATGTATCATCGACACACGACATATAGCATGGTTTTGCTCATCATGCGTAGATGAAGATTGGGATGGGTGTGAGTCAAAGGAATGGGTCGACGAATGGTCTACATGAATTTTGAGCCCACTTGACTCCTATCATCCCCCAACAGCATTGCAACTGACACAAATGGAATCATCCATTAACTTTGAATGTTTGTCTGATCTAGTGCAACCAGGTAAATTGTCAACTCACAAATAGTCTCAAATTTAGTACTTTATCTTAAGTATTTGTTAAATTAATCTCCTCACTATGCTTCTATCATTGTAGACCATTCTTTTGTTGTTATTGCACCTGAAGACAATGACGAAGGGACAAATTATTATTTGTGTCATTATGTTGAGGCCAAAAATAAATTGGATTATTCAGTTACAGATGATGAAGGATTAAAATACCCTACAGGAGTAGTTGTTGTAAAAGGTAAATGGCTTAGACAGTATTGTATGAAGAACCCCAGGTTGTGTTTTTTTGAGGATTGGGAGACACACAAGAAGATTCTTCATTATTCCAACCTTGTCATTGCATCAAATGTCCATTTGACCAAATATGGAGGAAAACCACCCAATAAAACTCTTTGGAAGGTTCGTGAGTCAGACCACGAGACAATACTTGAGACAATGAAGGGTAGGGAAGATCCGGCTAGTTTATTGGACTAAAAGTGAATCCAAAATGTTTTAATGTTGAATCTAGTTGAATGCATGTGCATATAACCTTTATATTTGTAAAGGAATTAATTCCCTTGAATCCACATTGGGTGGACTCTAAATTGCTCATGCATTACCCCATATGTATAATGGGAAGTTTGTAAGATTTAATAACAAATTTTCTCTGCTATTTTTTGGGGCAATACCAGAGGTTTTCTCTTCTCAACTCTTTCCTCCTGGTGCTCCTAATGAGTTGAGTTGTAAACATATTTTTCATAATTAATTAAAAATATATGTTCATGAAATGAATTCTAGAAGTATACGTTAATCTTATTGTCATGTTTCATGCTAGCACATTCTTTGTATATATGTATTTACAAAAAAAAAAAAAACTATCAAATTGCACATTTAAATCATTTAAAAATCTTGAAATCCGCTCATCATGGTATTGAACTCTCTCCACCAACAGCTCCAGAATGTTAGGTGAATGCTAGGAATGACCCTGTCATGGAGGCAAAGTGGCTCGAACCTTATCGAACGTTATGGATCCAAGTATCCCTCAAGGTGCACCAGGCAACAAAATTGTCGATCTTCAGGAGTCCATTTCTCGAAGCTCATGTGGGGTGTCAACGAGTCGTCAAGTGCTACAAGACCATGTCATGGAGGTCTGTGATAACTGTATAGTCAGAAAATGGAAGCACTTCCATTGAAGACTGGTTTAGCCTTCCAAGTAAGTGGTTTGGGGTCATGTCAAGCACCTTGAATGGGTTTCTGACTTTGATATGGCTTTATCCCCCTATTCTGCCCCATTTCCACTTTTTTCAACCTATTTCTAGCACTCAGACTAAGAAACTGGGACTTTGGCCTCAAGGTCAAGGTCGACCTCGACCTTGACCTAGGTCACAATAAACCTTTTGTAGGCCTGAGGTTCAAATTTTAGAATATCAGTGTTTCTGGATTTTAGTCTTTGAAAAAAGTTAATTCACGCTTTTGGATTAGCTATTTTGAGCTTCAAAACAACAAATCTTAAATTATATTTAATATAGTTCCTCTTATAGGGTCATGGGTCTAATTGGAATTTAATTCTCCTGTGTCGGCCTCTCTAGAATATTGTGCCCTAATTTTATACAAAAGGAAGCTTTCTCCTCTCATTTTCTCTAAGACTAAGATTTGATAACCATCAACTAAGTGAAAGCTAAGAAGCAAGCTTTGAAGCAAGAATCTACTCTCAAGCATTCAAGTATCCATTTTCATCAAGGAGATCCATTGGTGGCCATTGAAGGATTCAAGCTCCATGAAGCCCTTTTGTTGAAGATTTCTCCATTCACTTTCTTCCAAGCCTCTTTCAATCCAAGAACCCATTCAAGATTGATGTTGAAGATCTACAAGCAATTGATTGAAGACATCCTACATTCTCCATTATACATCCATTTGGTGCATCACTACTTGTGGATTTAAGGAGTTGAATCCTCCACAAGGACTTTTATATGAGCAAGGTGAATTTTTTCATTTACTTTGTTTATTTCTGTAATATCAATTATATATTTGAGGTTAATTCCAAAACTGGGGTTTGACCAAGGCAAACCCCTCCCCCAAACAAACAAACCATTTTTCTTGCAGGTATAGGTTTGGAACAACAAACAGAGATGGAGATTCGGATACCCTTTTCAGTAAACTTTTGGGATCTGAAAACAGAATTTTAGTTTGAGACTTTTTAGGTCAATTTTTCCCTAGGGCGCAATCAAAAATTCTGGCCAATGGTGACATTGAATTGAGGGTACAAATCAGAACTATCTCAGAATGGGAAAATATTTCTAGTTTTTTTTTGTCTCTGCGTTTCTATTTGAGATATGGCCTTGGATTTTCCAAAAACTCAACACAGACTTCAGAAAACAACATTCTTTAGATCTGCAATATTTCAAGGTTAGTGCATTTCTCATATTCAATTCAATTAAGGTTATCAATCTATCTAAATCTATTTCACATTCAAATCAACAAAACAAACCGGGTACTTAAGATCTTCCTTCTTTATTCTTTTTTCCAAGTGGTTGATTCATTTATGCATTCATCCTTCCTTTTGCGTTAGCCAATTTGGATCTCTCATTTGCACATTTAAGGATAGGAGGAGAGCATCTTATCTACCCCCATAACATATTTAAATGTAAGGTAGTTTATGTTAAATGAACCACAATAATAATAGGCATTCATTTTCTTCCTTACAATAACCTATCTCAGATTTTGGAGATTTGCTTTCATTTTCATTTGTCGACCCAATCTCGGTTGATGCAAAAACTTACAATGTTGCGCAGTTGAAAGCTGACACATTGCATATCTTGAAAACCACTCATCATGGCATCAAACCGTCTCCACCAAAAGCTCTGGAATGTTAGGTGAATGTTAGGAATGACCCTTTCATGGAGGCAAAGTGGCTCGAATGTTGTCGATCGCTATGGAGCCAAGTGTCCCTCAAGGTGCACCAGGCAACAAAATTGTCGATCTTCAGGAGTCTATTTCTAAGAGCTCATGTGGGGTATCAATTATTTGTTGGGTGCTACAATACCATGTCCTAGATGCCTATGATAACCTATCTCATATTTTGGAGATTTGCTTTTGTTTCCATCTGGCGACCCAATCTTGGTTGATGCAAAAACTTACAATGTTGTGTAGTTGAATGCTGAGACATTGTATATCTTGAAAACCGCTCATTGTGGCATCAAATCATCTCTTCCAAAAGCTCTGGAATGTTGGGTGAATGCTAGAAACAACCTTGTCATGGAGGTGAAGTGGCTCAAACGTTGCCGAATGCTATGGAGCCAAGTGTCCCTCAAGTTGCACCAGGCAACAAAATTGTCAATCTTTAGGAGTCTATTTCTCGAAGCTCGCATGGGGTATCAAAAATCCATCATGTTTTACAGGACCTTGGCATGGAGGCTTGCGATAACCTATCTCTTATTTTGGATATTCTCTTTCATTTTCATTTTCTGACCCAATCTCGGTTGATGTAAGAACTTGCAATGTTGCATAGTTGAAAGCTGACGCATTGCATATCTTGAAAATCGCTCATCTTGGCTTTGAACCATATCCGCAAAAAACTTTATAATTTTGGGTGAATTATAGGAATGACCATTTCACAGAGGTGAAGTGGCTCGAACATTTCTGACCATTATGGAGCCAAATGTCCCTCAAGGTGCACTAGGCAACAAAATTACCAATCTTTAGGAGTTTGTTTCTCGGAGCTTGCATGGGGTATTGATGAGACATTAGGTGCTAAAAGACCATGTCATGGATTCCTACAATAACCTATCTCATATTTTGGATATTCTCTTTCATTTTCATTTGCCGACCCAATCTCGGTTGATGTAAAAACTTGCAATGTTGCATAGTTGAAAGCTGAGACATTGTATATCTTGAAAACCGCTCATCCTAGAATCAAACCGTCTCTACCAAAAGCTCCAAAATTTTGGTTGAATGCTAGGAATGACCCTTCCATGGAGGAAAAAGTTCTCGAATGTTTCTGACCGCTATGGAGCCAAGTACCCCTCAAGGTGCATCAGGCAACAAAATTTCCAATCTTTAGGAGTCCATTTCTTGGAGCTCGCTTGGGGTATCGACAATTTATCAGGTATTGTAGGACCATTTCATGGAGGCATGTGATAACCTATCTTGGATTTTGGATATTCTCTTTCATTTTCATTTGCCGACCCAATCTCGGTTGATGCAAAAACTTGCAATGTTGCACAGTTGAAAGCTGACACATTGCATATCTTGAAAATCGCTCATCTTGGCATCAAACCATCTTTTCCAATAGCTTCAAAATTTTAGGTGAATGGTAGGAATGACCCTATCACGGAAGCAAAGTGGCTCTAACATTGTCGACTGCTATGGAGACAAGTGTCCTTCAAGGTGCACCAGGCAACAAAATTGGCGATCTTGAGGAGACCGTTTCTTCGAGCTCGCGTGGGGTATTGATGAGATTTTAGGTGCTACAAGACCATTTCTTGGAGGTCTATGATAACCTATCTCATATTTTTGAGATTCTCTTTCATTTTCATTTGCTGACTCAATCTCTGTTGACGCAAAAACTTGCAATGTTGCGTAGTTGAAAGCTAAAATATTGCATATCTTGAAAACCGCTCATCCTAGCATCAAACTATCTCTGCCAATAGCTCTAGAATGGTGGGTGAATGTTAGGAATGACCTTTCATGAAGGCTAAGTGGCTCGATTATTGTCGACCACTATGGATCCAAGTGTCCCTCAAGGTGCACCAAGCAACAAAATTGCCAAAATTTAGGAGTTTATTTCTCAGAGCTCGTGTGGGGTATCGATGAGATATCAGGTGCTATAGGATCATGTTACAGAGGCCTATGATAACCAATCTTAGATTTTTTAGATTCACTTTCATTTTCATTTTTTGACCCAATCTCAGTTAATGCAAAAACTTGCAATGTTGCGCGGTTGAAAGTTGACACATTTCATATCTTGAAAACCGCTCATCCTGGTATCGAACCATCTCTCCCAATAGCTATGAAATTCTAGGTGACTGCTAGGAATGACCCTATCATAGAGGCAAAGTGGCTCAAACATTTCTTACCATTATGGATCCAAGTGTCCCTCAAAGTGCACCAAGTAACAAAATTGTCGATCTTTAGGAGTTGATTTCTCAGAGGCCATGTGGGTTATCGATAAGACATCAGGTGCTACAGGACTATGTCATGGAGGCATGCGATAACCTATCTCAAATTTTGGATATTCACTTCCATTTTTATTTTTTGACCCAATCTCAGTTGATGCAAAAATTGCAATGTTGCGCAGTTGAAAGATGAGACATTGCATATCTTGAAAACCATTTTTCATGGCATCAAACCGTCTCTTCCAATAGCTCTGAAATGATAGGTGAATGCTAGGAATGACCTTGTCATGGAGGTGAAGTGGCTCAAACTTTGCCGACTGCTATGGAGCCAAGTGTCCCTCAAGGTGCACCAAGCAACAAAATTGTCAATCTTTAGGAGTCCATTTCTCGAAGCTCGCATGGGGTATCAAAAATTCATTAGGCCTGCGATAACCTGTCTTAAATTTTGTATATTCCCTTTTGTTTTCAATTGCCAACCCAATCTCGGTTGATGCAAAAAATTGCAATGTTGCACAGTTGAAAGATGACACATTACATATCTTTAAAACCGCTTGTCCTAGCATCAATCCATCTCTGCCAATAGCTCCAAAATTTTGGGTGAATGCTAGGAATAACCATGTCATGGAGGCAAAGTGGCTTGAACATTTTTGACCACTATGGAGCCAAGTGTCCCTCAAGGTGCACCAAGTAACAAAATTATCGATCTTTAGGAGTCTTTTTCTTAAAGCTCACGTGGGGTATCAACAAGTCGTCAGGTGCTACAAGACCATGTCACGAAGGCCTGCGATAACCTATCTTAGATTTTGGAGATTCTCTTTCATTTTCATTTTCTAACCCAATCTCGATTAATGCAAAAACTTACAATGTTGTGCAGTTGAAAGCTGACACATTGCATATCTTGAAAACTGTTCGTCCTGGCATCAAACCGTCTCCACTAACACCTTCAATTTGACGTTTAAATGCCAAGTATAACCTTTTTATGCTTCACAACTCATTTGAACATTTGCAACCACAATGTACTGGTGCATCCCTTAACATTCTTGTTGTTCCCTAAATAGGTCCAGGTGGTCAAAATGCTCCAATAGGTCTAAAATTGGGTAAGATATATATTTTTGATCTTATATGAACAATTATCACTTCATTAAGGGTATTGGAATGAAAATTACGAGTCTAGGTTTATGAAATGAAACATGCATATTATCATTAAGTATGAGTCATTCAGTAACAATATACATAGATACATGTGCAAGCATAAATATAAGGCATAAGAAATTTACAAAGAATAAGACATCCACTTAAACATAAACTAGTCTACATCAATACACATGATATATTCATAGAGCATGAAGAAAAATATATGTGCCCAATAATGTCATAGATCAAATATATCCAATAAAGTTAAATTGGCATCGTGAAAGCCAAATGGATATAAAACACATCACTTATACAATATACAAAAAATATGTCTAGTAATGCCATATTGGCGTACAATTATTATCCCTAATATATTCATTTCCCGAAAGGGGAAGAAAACAAATCCTGAGTTGTCTTTGATTGTCGCGTCGATGGAGATGCAGTACTCTTCTGAGTGCACTCATTAGTCCTCCTGTCTAGACTCTTCTGTAGCTTGAGCTGTTAAAATAACAAGTATAAACATCAATAGCTAATATACATAGGAATTTAATTATAGGATGACATAAAATATAATATTTTCTTACCACTACCAAATAGTCGCTATGTACATCCACCGAAGGGGCACGCTGATGATCTGGAGTAATGAGTCCCTACAACAGCGATCAATAATTTTATGTAAAATACAAATATGAACACCATTAAAAATTTCAATACAAACTATTAAAATAACAATTCTAATTAAGTAATCTCTTTCATACCTCAGTCAGTGCGTCAGAACTAGTTATAGTTGCAGCTATGCCACGATTCAAACTATCACGAACAAAAGGAGGAGTCTCTTATCATTAAATGAAAATGAAAAAACAAGAGTATTATGCAGTCATAAAGAATACCTATAATATTTTACAATGCCACCAATTAATAAATGATACCTTTGTGAAGGTGCCACTGCATCCTTTAGTGTGTAGTGTTGATGTCGTAGCTCCAACATTAAACTAGTGCACATGTATGGTAATTTATAATAAAACCATTAATATAAGAACAAACCACTGACTTGTTAACTATAATGCATTATTACCTATATACCTATGGACTAAATGATGTCGTCACAAAGCCAAGTGAAGAAAATGGGATCATTGCCATGACAACTTTGAGTCTGGATTTTGATCATAATTTGTCTACTAATTTAGTTATTCATTCATTTATTAATTAAATATAATCAAGTAAATTAAATTAACATGAAAATAAACATACCTCAATGAAATTTGAACGAGGCCCTTCCATGTCTAATCTCAATGTCGATGGTCCAGCAGTGAACTAATGTACATGCACAATAAGTTATGAGACAAACATCCATATAATTATAGAATAATCAAATGTATACTTTAAAAAAAAAAATATTCGATACATACTTGTGGTGTTGATGATGTAGTGTATATGGGGTCTGGGGGATCATTGCCACTACAATCAACACTCTTTCCCTGAATTTTCATCATAAACAATAGATACTAATTTAATTAAATTCATTCATTTAAAAATGAAATATGATCAAATAAATTCAATGAACTTGCAAATATTTACCTGTGTATCAATGTCAAATGTTGCATTGAGAAAATCATCAGTCATCAGTCCATCATCCTCCTCCTCTCTCTTGGCAGTACCAAATGTGCATAGGGATCCACAAGAACAAAAAAAATGACCCCTCGTAGACTGACCATGGTCACCCTCAACTAGAGGAGTGGCGCACTGAATGAGAGTTTGTGTCTGAGCATTAATCGTGCCTAGTGTGTCCACCTCCACATGTTCCTTAACATTGGAAGGAATACTACCATGATCCACCTATGGCTTGCCACTGGGAAAACCTAGGTGCATTAGGGTCATGACGTGCCATAGGTCTATCAAATGATGACCCCCCACCTCTACCCTGAGACTCTAGAAATTCAAAATAATTTGGCACCTCCTTCAGGAAAAACTCATAATAGAGTTTCCTCAGGAAATAGATAGGAACCTCATATTTTTACAGTGAGAGGAGTCAAAGACCATCCACCATATGTCCCAAAAGTTGTTTTTATATCTTCATTCAAGCACCAATGAATTGGGAACCTCCTTGTTGTAGTTTTAAGAGTTTCAGTTTCCCCTGGCTTTTAAAAGAGTTTGCAAATGTCATCTTTTATGATTTCTCTCTTTTTTATGCCCTCATATGATAATTTATTTGCATAATATTGTTTTTGTTCTTCTCTTTTGTTGTGCCATAAATTTAGTTTCCCACTAACTGAACCTACGTGGGTCAAGATTAATTCTAATGATTTTGAAAGTGTTGCCCTTCTAGGATTTGTACCAATAGAATCTTTTAACCTCCTAATTAAAGATTCTATTTATGTTTTCCCTCTTTCTATTTGGTTTATCAAAATTTCATGTGTTCTAGGAGGAGGTTTCACGATTGGTGGAGGCGTTTGGGATTCATTTTTTTTGTTATTTTCAACATCCATTTGTTCATGAGGATAAGATGGAGGGTTTGGTTGAGTATTTTTGTGGGGAGATCATTCATTCCTGGCAATTAAAAGAAAATATATTTTAAAATTCTAATTAAACATAAAATTTAAGAAAAGAAACTTTGACAATCAAATTTGATTGAAAACTACAAATTAAACCTAAATTTCAATACAAACAAGATACATGATTGTAGAATCACTTACCTCTTCTTCTGGTTCGACCTTGATGACATCGGGGAGCCATTTTTTGCTTCAATTTGATGGAGAAAAACCCACAATGAATCGCGTGCACGTTGTTATGGAGAGAATTCTTGGCAAGCCGCGAGTTTGGGCAAAGAAAATGAGCCACAAAAATGGCTGCCCAAACTTTATATAAAACTTGATAGGGCATACGCCCTATAGGGTGCACACCCTATGGTTTGAATTTCCCAAGCCATAAGGCGTGCAGGCTATAGGGTGTGTGCCCTATGGCTTGGGCAATCCAAGCCATAGGGCATATGCTCTATAGCCCGCATGCCATATGTGTGCATGGGGGACCAAAAAGGTATTTGTCACCTTTTTGGTCCCCCATCTTGGTGCATATACCCATGCATAAAGAAAGAACAACATATATGATCGGTAAAGAAAAGATTTGATTACATAAGATTAAAGGTTAATTAACTAAAAGTTTTAGAGGTACTAATTCACTCCTCCCCTCTCAGTACATACTTCCCATTATTTCCAAAAAATGATAAGAGTAGGATTGTCAATGATGGAGAATCATTCTTTACGCCGCCTATGGATAATCATGATGGTTAAAAAATGAAGAAGGTATGGAACCCTAGCCCATAGATTATTATTGAAAACACTTTAGATTTCTAGCATGGTAATGATTTAAGAGATCAAGGTGTGATTATTGAGGTATGGGGGCAGTCAACTTATTTATCTAAATTGTTGAAGGAAATTAGATCTGAACTTTTTGGCATTTTATATTTTCAGGTTCTATCATCAAATACCTTTGTAATTATTTTTTATATTGTTGAGGTAAAGGAGAATTCATTAACTAGGCCATATATTAATCTGAAGGATAATTTTGTATTTCTCTCACCATGGAAGCCCTTTTTTCAACCTGGGCAAATCCTCTCTCAAGAATCCCCCATATGGTTTTCTCTCCCCAATCTGCCCTATGAGTTTAATGACTTGCGTATTCTAATGACACGAGGGAATTCTTTTGGTACCTTTGTTAGAACTGATCGATGTTTGAAAGAGAACAAATTCTATACCCTGGTTTGTGTCCTTTCAACTACATCAAAGATTATTCCTTTTGTTTTTAAATTTGATTGTCCTTTTGGTAACTGGAGACAATCCATTGTTAGAGATTATTCTTTTTTAGTTAAAATAGTAATTTCTATTGATTGTGATTTATTTTTTCAGATTTTCAAGGCAGATGTTGATATTAATATGTTGAGGCCTTCGTCTGATCACCAAGCTCCTTCTACTTCCCCGCCTGTTGTATCCTTTCTCTTTCCAATTATACCTGACATGCAGCAAGTCCAAGCTTCTTGTATCATTCCTCCACCTTTGATTGATTCATCCCATGTCCCTGCTATCTCTACTACCCAGTAATGTCAATATCCTTGCATCATCCCTTCTCCTCAAATTGATCCCTCTATTTCTTTTGTCCCACCTATTACCTCCTCGACTTTAACCGCATCACCCCTCCCCATATCCACCTCATTTGTTTCCCCCTCACCTTTTTATATTTTGTGTTCCCCCTCTTCCTTTGCTTTTCAAGATCCTTCACCTTTTATTACTGAGGTATCTTCTCACATCTCCCATGCTCCCATCCTTTCGGCAGTTGGAGGCCCATCTCATGTTGCTTCCCTCCCATATTCTCCCCCTACTTTTGCTTCATTACCCTCTCCTCAATCCTACCAGCCTCTCTCTCTTTCCACCTCCCTTGCTACTGCACATACCGTTGTTCCCTATATTTCATCAACTATTGATAGTCTACAACCCCTTCAAACATGAGATCATATGGCAAGTTTAGTAGATAATCCACTTTTAATCAAGCCATTTCTTCAAGCAGTTTCAAAGGTGGAAGATATTGCTAAGGAAGCCAATGTTATTTTGAATGAGCAGATCATTGATTCTATCATTGACTATTTTGATACTTCTTTGACGTGGTTAACATGCAAGGGTGAAATTCCTAAGACCAAAAATCCTTATTAGATGCTATCTCTAGATGTGTATTTATCCCTACAAGAGGTTCCCATCACATTTTCACCTTCTCTGGATGGTATTATTAATAAGAATGTTCAATATTCATCTTGTTCCATCTTCCAATCTCCTTCCTCACAACTTTCCCCTCCATCTACTAAACGGAGAGGGCGACCTTCAAGTGTATCTAAACTTAGGGATGATATTAATGTTGGGATTCAATAAACATTACCCTCTTCATTAACTATCCACGGGAATGGGAAAAAGAAAGTGTCTTTCAGCCCTCCTACTACGAGGGTTGCTAAGGTCAAAAGAAGCCTCTAGCCTAAGTATGTCGGGGAACTGAAATCAGTAAAAGCTCAAGACAGGAGGGGAGTTGAGACTTCCCCTTTGGAGCCATGAGAGTTCTTTCCTGGAATGTTAAGGGCTTAAATTCCCCTAACAAGAAGTGGCTCATCATGAGTCAACTGCTTAATTCTAAATTTGATATTGTTCTTCTACAAGAAACTAAATTATCTAATCAAGTTGCCATAAAATTATTTACTTCTTGGAAGTTGGGTAATTTTTGGGCCTCCCCCTTTGATGTTTCCTCGGGGGGTTTTGCGGTTTTATGGGATCCACTTAAGGTAACTTTGGAACAAATTTCATCTAGTCAATATTGGATGCTCTCTTTGGTTGAGAGTTTCTCTTCTAAATTGTCCTTCTGGTTATTTAATATCTATGGCCCTATTCCCATTATTGAAAAAACCAAGCTATGGACCTTTCTAGGTGATTTGATACAGGAACTCTAGGGGGAGTTGATCAGCTTGGGAGGGGACTTCAATGTTGTTCTTAATAATGATGAGAAATGTGGTGGGATTATTCCTTCTCCAAGGGTGATGATGGACTTTAATCAGTTTATTTATGATAATGATCTCATGGATGTCTCTCCCAAGGTGGGAAAATTCACCTGGACAAATCGTTGCATGGATGTTTTTAACATTGCGGAGTGGTTGGATCATTTTCTTATTTCTGATTCATAGCTTCATAGTTTAATATTAGACTACCACTCACTCATTTTACCTATCTCTGGTTATGATCACTTTTCGATTATGTTACAATTATCAAAATCCTCTTCTTTCTCGATAGGTACCTTCAAGATTGAGCCAATGTGGTTCCGAGATCATAGTTTTATTCCTTTTCTAAAACAATGGTGACTAAACTCTCCATATATGAAAGGCACCCAAATATTTAGACTGGTAAAAAAATTGCAGTTACTAAAAATTAAGATCAAAGATTGGAACATTAATACCTTTAAGAATATTTTTCAGGAGAAAAGTATATTGCAGTCAGAATTGGCCATAGTTAATTACTTTATTATTCACAATGGCATGGATGCCAATCTTTTTCACTGGAAAATGATCTCAGATGTGCTCTAGAGGAAGTAATTCTTATAGAGGAGGTTTATTGGAAACATAAATCTTGTGAAACTTGGCTTGCAGATGGGGATAGAAACACAAAGTGTTTTCATGCTTCTACTAAGCTTAGATGTCTTAAAAACAAAATTGTTTACATTGAATCCTCTAGTGGGAAATTAGAAGATGAAAGTGATATTGTTGTTGAGCGTGTTTCCTTCTTCTAAAATTTGCTAACCAAGCAACATGTTCATTGTTCTAATTCTTTGTTAGATTATATCTCACATTGTGTATCTGAGGTAGATAATACTATGCTTATGGCTCCCTTTACATTGAATGAGCTTAAAGAAATTGTTTTTTCCATGGCCCTGGACAAGGCCCCAGGCTCCGATGGACTCACCATGTTTTTCTTTCAAAAATGTTGGGATTTTATGGGCAATGATATTTTACTTGCATTAGAGGAAGCTAGGATTCACAAAACCATGTTGAAAGAGCTTAATCATACTTGGATTTCTCTCATCCCAAAAAAAGACAATCCTCAATCATTTTCATATTTTCATCCTATATCACTTTGTAAATCTCTATACAATTTTTTTACCAAAGCTATTTCTGTCAGGTTGGACAAGGTCCATCCTAAAATAATCTCTGAGGAGCAAGGGGGCTTTGTGTCTGGGAGAGAAACTCCAGAGGGTGCTATTATGGCTCATGAAATTTTGCACTATCTGATTACATAACCAATCGACTATGGTTCTTAAGCTTTATATGATGAAAGTGTATGTTCATGTTGACTGGGACTTTCTTCTCATGGTCCTCACTAGGTTTGGTTTTCACAAAAATTGGGTAAAATGGTTCCAAACCTTCATATCTTCTCGTTCGTTCTCTGTTATTATTAATGAGTCCTCTAGAGGTGTTTTCTTATCTTTCACATGTATTTGGCAGGGGGATCCCCTTTCCTCCTTCCTGATCATCCTAATGGCTGGGGGGCTTAGTAGATCTATAGGTTATGCTAGACAGGTTTTGATTTGGAAAGGTGTCTCCTTTAATGATGACAATGAATCCTATACACAATATTTTTGCATATGATACTCTTCTATTCGGAGAAGCCACCATCATGGAAGCTTGATTTATTAAACAAATCATCGATGATTATTCCATGGCATCTAGGCAATTAATTAATCCAGCAAAATAAAAATTTGTTTTCTTAAATGTTACCTAGGTTTAGTTCAAAAATAGTCTTTCTAAATTATGGGGCTTCTCTTTGGGGGAGTTTCCTTGTCGATATCTTGGAGTCCCCTTCTATTCTGGCTCAGAAAAAGACATTATTTTGGGGATAAGATTACTTCTGCAATTTCTCAACGGATTCCGTCATGGAAGCATAAATGGATGACCTTATCTGACAAGTTATTGATGATTAAATTTTTCTTAATTGTCATCCCAATTTATCTCATGTTAGTCTTAAAGATGCCTAAGCGTTCAATTGAAGAACTCTCATCCATCTTAAGGGACTTTCTTTGGGCTGACAATGTAATTGAGAAGAAAAAGTTACCCCTTCTTTCTTGGAGTAAGGTATATACTCCTAAATCCATCCAAGGTGCTAGAGTCAGGGATCTAAATTCATAGAATAAAACATTGGGTGCTAAATTGCTTTGGAAATTATACCAAAACCCAAATTCTAAATGGGCCAGATTAATGAGATTGAAGTACCTTGACTCTGATGAAAGGGAAAGAATATTTACAACTTTATTTTTACCTCGAGGGTCTGACATGTGGAATTTCATGGTTTCTTGTCGAGAGCTCATCCTACCCTCCCTATCTTGGTTAATACATGATGGGTCAAAAGCATGGCTCTGGGAGGACTCATGGAATGGGCATACACCTTTGTCTCAAATCCAGGAGTGGCACCCCTTAGATGCTCATCTTAAACAAATTTGGGGTGACTAGGTTTGTCATTATTTAGATATTCAGGATGGTCTTGTAGTTTGGAAAGATCTATCTGGCCTAGATGATTTTTCAGATTTGGCAGCAGAACTTCATAAGGAACTTAGCTCTAGACCTATTTTATTCTCTCCTCTTTAGGATGAACTTATTTGGTTAGGTTCCCCTTTTGGTCAATACACACTTAAGGCCAGTTATGACTCAAATTTCCATCTTCAATCTTCTAAATCTTGGCCTATAAGACTTGTATGGGGATCTGCATGTCTTCCTAAGGTGGGGGCCTTTGCCTGGTTGGCCATCCAGGATAGGGTACTCACTGGGGCCAAACTTGATACTTTGGGGATTACCGTTGTTTTTCCTTTTACTTTATGTGGAAACTTTATGGAAACTTCTGATAATTTATTCCTTCACTACCTCTTTGCTCTTGATTGTTGGTATTGGATTATTCACATGTTGGGGTGGTTTACAGCTATCGGCCCTAATCTTTGTGATCACTTCAAAGCTTGGCCTTTTTTACACAAATCTTCTGCATTTGCACCTCTTTGGGAGGTGAGCCCCTCTATAGTCATCTGGAATATTTGGATTGAGAGAAATGAAAGAGTATTTAGAGGCAAACCTACGTCATGGATTTAGGTCATTGGAAAATTAGAAAGACTATATATGAAGTGATTCTTACATATCATCTTAAATTTATCGAGACAAAAAAGAATTTTACTAAGTGGGATTTTTTTATTCATGACATTGGCCTCTTCTTTAGTCCCTTCTATCTCATGGATGTCAAGCTTCTTGTTCATCTTCCTCCTCCTGTCTTAATGCTACTTGGTCTGCTCATCCTTCTCATTTTGTGAAACTAAATTATGATGGTGGCTCTAGGGGAAATCTGGGCATTTCAGGAGCGGGGATTATTTTTAGAAATTCTGAGGGGAACATTATTAGAGCAGGTTGCAAAAAGCGTCCCTCATACTACAACAATATAGCAAAGATGGAAGCTCTTCTCTTTGGTCTTTGTATTGTTATCTCCATGAAGATATCTAGTATCATTATTAAGGGGGACTCAATGGTGACCTATAATATAATCTCCTCTAGAAAGACTTCCTCATGGAAACTAAGATACAGACTAGATTTGGTCCTCAAAATATTAACATCCTTTCAATCCTTTGAGCTTAAACATTGTTTCAGAGAGGAAAACATGGTTGCTAATTTTTTGGCAAATAAGGCGATTGATGACCCATTCCCGCTTCAGGAAGTGGATATGAATTCTTTGTCACATTCGGTATAATCTTGATACTGTTAATTGAGCCTAACTTACCATGTTGATTTATCATATTCTTAACTGTTCCTTTTTACTTCTCATATATATGTGTGTGTTTCATATTATATTCTTGCTTCATGGATTTTAGCTTTTCTATATCAGTTGTACTAATATGGCTTTTAGCCAAAGGTAGAGTTTCTCTTTGTGCAGGTGTGCCGCTCTGGGTATTTTATCCCTTCAAATTCTTGCACTATGTATGGAGGATCAACTAATTACGTTTGGTAGGTGGATGAGAAACAACTTTCTTCTGCAGTGACATTTGCATCCCTTGGGCCCCCTTCTTCTTCTCCCTCCATTCTCTCTGATGGGTCTTTCTTGGATGTAATGGGCTAATAGGGATTGCATGGATTCTTTCGCTTTATTTCAAAGTTCTCGTTTGGGGCTTTTGGTAGGTTTGGACACATTTCCAGGTGGGGTTCTATTTTTGGCTCGATTTGGGTAGACTAGTATGTTACTATATCATTTTATCTGTATGGACTACAACTGGAGGTTTTCTTCCTAGTTTTACTTTTTACTAGTATGTTTGTAAAATAGTATTTATGATATTATTAAATTAAAATTCTTACCAAAACAATATTTATGATCATTAGTAAATTAAAATTCTTATTTATTCAAACAAAATTACTCATATTTTTCCTTTTTATACTTTTATACATATTATTAAGAGTTACAATATTACATTAATCATTTATTCCCTTAAATGACCTATCCACACAAATGTTAGAGGAAACTTCTAGAATTATTGAGACTCATTTTATGTCTTATAAAATGTATCTATTGATTAGTAAAAATCAATTGTAATATTCATAGTATACAAGAAATATTTAAAAATATCCACATCATAAAGATGGTTTGAATATTCAAACAATAAATAATGTTTTTATGTCTTATAAAATGTATCTATTGATTAGTAAAAATCAATTGTAATATTCATAGTATACAAGAAATATTTAAATATATCCACATCATAAAGATGGTTTGAATATTCAAACAATAAATAATGTTTTTAGTGTGTATATAAGATTATTTAAAGATACTCAAGCATGTCATACCCCTCTACTTTATTGAAGGGAAAATTTGTTTTATTATTATTTTATATGGTAGCGTGTTATGCACTTGCCTTATAAAGTAACCCTTACATGAAGTTATTACACTATTAATAAGTGCAATAGGTATTGCATTGGAACAAATGTAGTTGAGATTATGATAAAATGTGATGAAACTAACATAATATAGATAGATAATTTATCATTTTCTATATCATGAATATGTACTTACGAGAAAGACTAAAAAATGGGAGATTTTTTCTTTTCCTTTATTTCCATTTCCTTGGGGATGAATAAGAAGTGTGCAATTATGAGCTATGTAATGACATATGGCTAGATCATGTGGTCTACCATGTTGAGAAAATTAATAAAAATATTTTTGGAAATTGGCTTTTTGGTATAGCCATTGATGATTAGATATCATGAGATAGTGAAATTTATATCTTAAAGATTTCGAATAATAGTGTAAAGAGTACTAAAGAGTAGAGCATCAATATTATATTAACAGTTTTTAATGTGTATAAAGATTGCATATTAATAAAGGGATTATGTTGTAAGGTAGTCTAAAATCTTTTATCTATATAATAAGTTTTATTATGCAATTTTTATTGTTTAATAATAGATATGAATGAAAAAATAATAATAAAAGATTGCATATGTTAGTAATAAAAGATCAAGAATACATTGCAGAAATTTTATCCTACTTCATATTATTCATACTTGTCATAAATATTGAATCTAGAATTAGATTATTAGTTCTAATATTATTACAAATCAACATATTCAATGGAAATAGATAAACATGTTTTTCATTTTCAATTCTAATAAGCTCAACTTGACTAATAATATTATTACAAATCAACATATTCAATGGAAATAGATAAACATGTTTTTCATTTTCAATTCCAATAAGCTCAACTTGACTAATAATATTTTAATTATATTATATTGCCTTGAAAATCTATTTTAAGAAGAATTAAGTATGCCAAGATTGTAGATTGTTGAGGAAGTGTATTAGTTTCACCTAAAGTAGAAGATGAGTTGAATAAGATATTTAAAATGAGGTAGAAATAGCTAAGACGGGATATTATAGATTTTAGAGAGGAAGACGTTAAAGTGGTTAGGGCCCGTTTGGGTGCTGGAATACCATATCCTAGATATGGTCAATTCAAGAAGATGCTTATCCTCAAAATGAAATCCGGAATATGGTCTGACCCGTTTGGTTCACCCGGAAGATGAATGAGAAGATGCATAAGGAATGTTAATTCTTTATTTTTTAATTTCTTTGAATATGGTGTGTATATATGTGTATATATACACACATGCACACATGTGTATATATACATACATACATGTGTGTATATACACATGTATATATACACGTGTATATATATACACACATGTATACACATATACACACATGTGTGTGTATACACATACAAGTGTGTATCCATGTATACACATATACACACACATACACACATGTGTGTATACACATATACACACATTTATGTATATATACATCCATATACACGTGTGTATATATACACACCATACATATACACATACAAGTGTGTATCCATGTATACACATATACACACATACACACATTTGTGTATATATACACACATGTGTATATACACACACCATACATGTGTG